>JAADYF010000155.1:0-35763 GCA_023338175.1 Phytopythium delawarense
ACGTGACCGCCAGCATGTGCGGCACGCAGTACTCAGGTTTGCTCTCGAGCGAGTATCTGTCGTACTTCTTCGGCGGTCTCATCCTGCCGCACCACACGTCCAAGAACGATGGCGTGGTCGAGTTCCCGAGCTGCATCGGCAGCCTGGACTCGTCCAAGTTCGCGGCCGACTACTCGAGCGCGTTCTACGCGGCGGCGCTCAACCACGGCGACATGGCCTTCCACAACGGCGAGGGCCTGCTCAGCAGCGCCAAGAAACCCCTCAAGTGGTTCGAGTGCCTCCTGTAGACATCAGCGCCAACTAGGATACACGATCTGCAGCGGTAAGCGTGCTGTCAATGAAGATGTGGAGCTTGTTCAGGTTGAAGAGCAAGTATGAATGGTTTTTTGGGTGTTAAAATGCTAATACTTTTGCGGAATATGTATAAAGGATATATTTCATACATTGTCAACCAAGAACTTTCAAACAGCATAATATTCGTTACTGTTGAGTTGAAGCGACATTCATTGTGGCCCACACCGCAAATCTAATTCCCCTTTGGATGTTTTGACATTTCCGACAGGATTTCGGACACAAACACCATTTTGGTGCTAAAAAATAGGGCTCTTGATGGCGTCACTTTCGGGGGTCAAAACTTGATGTTTGTATGTGGCGACCATTCTCCTGCTTTTTATCACGAAAATGGTCTACTGTATGCTTTAGCCATGTTTTGTGGAGTGTCACTTTTGGAGAGTCGACCGCCATGGAAAGCATTGTGCCGCAGGTGGAGCGCGAGCTGCGCGCCAAGTACGGCCACCTGCTGCTCCGCTGGTATGAGGCGGTGGACTGGCGCGAGCCGCTGATCGTGGGCGCCGTGCTCTTCCACTCGGCGCTGCTGGCGGCCGTGGTGCTCGCGCGGCGGCGGCTGTACGCGCAGGGAGCGCTCTTCCTGCTCATCGTTTCGCTGCTGGCGCTCGCCGAGCGCCTCAACGCGTGGGGGCACGACCACTGGCGCCTGTTCGCGTCGCAGCAGTACTTCGACCGCCGCGGGGTCTTCATGGGCATCTTCTACGCCGGCCCGCTGCTCGCCATCGGCTTCGTGCAGCTGGTAAGGATATGTATGCGTGGGGAAGGGTTGGTGGAGGCGGTCGGCATGGCGGACTGACGGACGTGGCGTCAATCGCAGGTGATCAACCTCAAGATGATGGCGGACATGGTGGTCACCATCAAGCGCGCCGAGCTGCAACAGCAGCAGCGGCGCAAGGACAAGAAGCAGCAGTAGACGACGCGCCAATGCATGCAGCAATACACACTCGTTCCTCGCGGAAGCCGTGGCCAGCGCGTTTATCTAGCCTAGAATCGGACCAGCGTGTCGGCGATCCTCGCTCATTCCGCTCCGCGACGCGGCACTCGCATGGAGGAGAAGGCGCCACACACTCGGTTGCTCTCGCCTCGTGCTCGTGCGAGTCATCTTGCCTGGCATCGCAGAGCCTTACTCCAGCTCGGCGACGGGGTACTCCTTCATCCACAGCTCGTGGATGAAGTCATAGAGCTCGCTCGAGACCGACACCTTGTACGGTGTCGGGTTGAGCGACCGCACGACGTCTTCGCGGATCAGCTCGAACTGCTCCGTCACGTACGTGCGGCGCTCCTCGAGGGTCGGCAGCTTCACGACGAGGCCCCCGTTGGGGCCGTCCCAAAACAGCTGGTGCAGCGGGATGATGTCCGACGGCGTCACGTACGCACGACGGAGCTCGTCGAACGGGTTCCGGCACAGTAGCTTCTGGCCGACGACCGGCGCCTTCTCGTTGCACCCAATCATCAAATCCAGCAGCGGTTTGCCGTTCGAGCCGATCAGACGAAAGCCTTCCTTGCGTCCGGGGATCGTCACCTTGCTCACGTCCTGGGACAGCTTGATGCGCGGCTCGCCGTTGATCTCCACGAGCTTGTAGACCATGCCCAGAGCCGGTTGGGCCTGGCACGTCACCAGGTGCGTGCCAATGCCGTAGGAATCGATCTCGTGTCGCTGCGAACACAGTTGGACGTGCACATGACGAGCATACGTGTGAGCGACACTGAGAGATCCAACCGGCCCGGCGACGATGTTGCCATTCGCGCGCTTGCTAAGTGCCGGGGTTGTTGTCGACGAAGATGATGCAGTTTTCCGAACCTGCTCGTTGAGGGAGTTTAGCACCGCCTCGTTGATGTCGTTGCTCGCTGTGATGTTCAGGTGCTCAAAGTAGTCGATGCCATACTGCTTCGCCGCCTCTTTGAAAGCGGAACGCACTCGCTTCGACAGGTACGAAAGATCGCCACTGTCGAGGCGGATGCCCACCGGCTTGTGGCCGAGCTCATGCAGCGCAAGCGCAACGCAGAGAAAGTTGGGCACACCCGACTACACGAACAACCGCGTAAAGCGCGCATTAGACAACCATGCACTCGGAGAACATCGCAGACACCAGTATACGCACCGACAACGTGTCGTACGTATCCACGAGCGCCAGGAAAGCGTCCGGGAACGCCATGGCATACGCCACGAACGCAGCCAGCTCGCCCTGTCATCGTAAGAGCGTAGGTACGATCAGCTCGACCCCTCCAATCGTATCAACGTCGCCTTGCAGCGAGCATGAATTACGTACATCGTTTGTGTGCGTCCACTCGAGCTCACGACGGTATTTGAGCACGATCTCCAGGAACTCCTTGCCATCCAGCGTCGTGACCTTGAGGTCGCCAAGCGACGTGTGCGCCTGCACGAACGCATGCGCGTGCGTGCCCTTGATCGGGATGCTGTGCAGCTTGCCGCCAAGCACGTTGCTCGTGCCGGCGAAACCCGCCATGTAAGAGTAGCGCGACGCGCTGAGGCCGCCGTCCGGTCCCTGCGCGCGACGCAGACCAAACTCCAGCAGACTCTTGTTGCTGCCGGCAGCGCGCTTGAAGCGCGTGGCGTTCGTGGTGATGAGACTGGCAAAGTTGAGCAGGTTGAGCAGCGGCGTCTCGAGCAGCTGGCCGACGGCCAGGCTTCCTTCGATGCGCACGAGCGGGATACGCGGGAAGACGATCGTTCCCTCCTGTACAATTGTGCACGGCGAGGTGAGGATCGGGTGAGCGCGAACGGGTAAAGCAAGACGCGCAAGGTCGGACGCACCTTGATGGCGTACACCTTGACATTCGAGCAGTCGACCGACGCGAGGTACCCAAAGAAGCCTTCCTCGGCGTTGGGCAGCACGGTGCGCAGGTACGCAATGTCGCTGTCCGTGAACTTGAACGTGTTGATCATGGCCAGCGCCTCCTCGAGGCCCGCGAAGACCGTGTACTCGCCGTGGAACGGGTTCTTGCGGAAGAACAGGTCGAACACGGCGTGGTCGTCGTGCCGGCCCACCTTCCAGTACGCGTAGACCCTGCGCACGCTGTTCGTCAGCCCAGTTCCCAGCGCTTTGGCAGCCGCAAGAGCGAATAGCGACCGGATTCTCCCCTCCCTCGCCACTCACATGGTGATCTGGTACAGGTCCGTGAGCATCGGGCCCACGAGCGAGTTCGTCGGGCGCAGCGAGTCCTGGCTCGACATCCTGGCGGCTGCTTCTGTGTCTCTGGGTCCTGCGTGTGGGCGTGGCGACAACGCCTTCTTCCCGCGTCCTCCGGTCCTTTCGCCCTTTCCGTTAGTGGCGCTCGGTCGGTCTCCGATCTTGGACTGACTGTGGACGTGGTGTGGCGGCTCGACAAAAACGCACGTCAGTGAGGACTCCCGGGTAGTCATAATGGAACAAGATAATACACCTACCCCGCGGGAACTGACGTGCATTTAAAAACAGTGGCGTGGACGACTAAAACCCGTGAGACAATATATATGCAGACACTGCCATTGTTCGACAGAACCTGGCCCGACCTGCAGAGACGGCTCGACTCGATTCTCGCCTTGTCGCCAACGACAAGGCCACTGCTCGCTGAAAAGCCAGGCCGCATGCAATCGAGACGTCCAGTGGCCAGCTGACAACAGCACCTGGATTTTTTTGCTTCGCTCAGAATGCACGCGTTTCGTAACCTTCATAAACATATATATGTACCACGCACGTGCTGTGACACCTGCGACAAGTTCAAGCAACAGATGTGGGTGTCCGCAATCGTATGTCTGCAAGTTTGTATGACATTCGAATGGCTACACGTGTTGCTGAGACTTTGACCCCGATTGGCTGAATAGAAACGCCAACAGTGATTGGCGAGCGACATACGTGGCTGGCCAAGCAACAGCAAGCATCATCCTGCATTCGATGCTTGCTGTTTGTTGCCCGCGGGTGTGTGCATGCATGCGTCTCGCGGACGGCGCCAGTAAGCAATCACATTGGGCTCCTTGTCTTTCGCGCGCTACCCGCCTACGCGCGAGCCGCACGAGCCGCAATCTGCTCGAGCGACATGCCGTCCGTGTTCTCATCGACCGAGATGGCGCGTGTGCCGGCGCCCGCGAACGACAGGATCGAGGCCATGATGGCAGGGTCGGCGTTCTTCATGGGCGACTCGCTCGCCGAAAAGTAGCCGATGGAGGCCAGGAACGCGACGACCCGCTTGCTCTCGGCGGCGTCTTGGATGCGGTCGCCTCGGTGCGCGCGGAAGCGCGGGAAGAAGCTGTCGAACAGGCCGAACGGGACTCGCACGTGCAGGAACTTGAGCGTCCTGTTCCCGTCTAGCATCCTGAGCATCGTTTCGAGATCTCGGCTGGTCAGCCGTCCAGTGCCAAGTCGCAGCTCGCGCAATGGACATCGATCGGGAGAAGACATAGTCGAGCACAGCTTCTGGATGCAGGCGCCAGAAATCGTTGGGGTGTTTACTTCGAGCGATGTGACGGACCACTGGCCGCGAACGGATGCTTCGATCGCGTCAGAGAAGTCGTCAAGCTTGGTCGAGTTGAGACGCAGACTTGTGAGACCCGGGCAGCACTCTACCAGCTTGGCCAGGTGGCTGCGTCGAAAGGTGTTGGACTTGAGCGCGAGATTCTGGAGAGAGCCACCAACCAACCGCAACAGCCCAACCGCAGCATCGGCGTCGTCCACGTCGATGCTCAGAGTGGTCAGCCCTCGTTGATCGAAGTCGTGGTCTTCAACAGACAGAACGGAAGTCCGTGCAACAAACCCACAGCCGTATCCTGGCAATTGGATGCAGATCCAATCGGAGTTCGCGTGGAGCACGGGGAAGCGTCCTTGTCGTGCCAGAGTGACAAGTGGGCTGCCGAACAACCGGCGCACAGGCTTAAACTCCACGCGCGTGCCTTGCGTCACGTCAGCAAATAATACCTTGGTTCTCTCTGTCGCATTGAAGCTTGAAGACGACGCGTCTCGAGCAGATATAGGCAGCGGCGGCAAGTTCTGCTTCGATGCCTCAAGCTGCATCATCGTCTCGCCCCAGTCGCTGCCTAGGACTTCCTCGATTACCACGACGTCGTCCATCGTCAAGCGGCAGTTCTCGAGCGTCAACGCCTGTACCCGAGACGCTGTCGATGGATGGAACAGAGCGACTGCTAGCCACTTCCAAGCACGGGCAGACTCCAAGCGCTCGTCGTTGTTGGCGCTGCAGGTTTGGGGGAAAACCAAATGAACTCGATGAGCTTTGGTCATCGAAGAGAAGGCCGAACACACCGCGGCGATCGCGCTGGGGTGGCGCAGCTCGAATCTCCACCGCGCAACCTCAGTCGAAGTGCGGCGGCCCTCTTGGCACGCCTCCCACAGCAGCGATTGGAGCGCGGCGAGCGTCTGCACGTCAGGCTTCTGCTGCCTCTTTTCGCCGATTCGCAAGTGCATTTCCTCCAGCTGCACGTCGGCGCACTTGACCACCAGCTGCGTTAGGCTCGCGAGCGCCTGTTGAGACCTGTCGGAGTACGGCATCGAGTAGAATATCTTCTGGACGCGCAGGGGCGGCGGTACCAGGACCGCCTCGCCTGCCGCACCGCACCCTCGCGTGGTGCTCATTCGAAGCAGCCGACAAGCACAGTCCGCGTGCTGGTCTTGCACTTCCACGCCGCACTCGATTGTCTGGGCCAGCCGCTCTCGTCGCACCCACGGACGCAATGCCGTCAGCGCTGCTTCAAACGCTGGTGTCGGCAGCTGGTGCTCCAGTTCGTCCATCGACACGAGCATCTCCAGCACGGACAGCATGAACACCGCGCTGGTTGCACTGGTGGCAGCCGCTGCGGCGCCTCGGTCATCGACAACAAACCGGAAGCGGGGGCGTTTGAGCTCCGCGCTCGGTCGTGGTCGCGTGCGTCGCTCGCTCCCGTTGGCGCGTGCCCAGCTCGACACGGACACTTGGGGCGGCCGCTCGGGTAGCATCTCGCTCCAGAACGCGACGTTTTCTCGCAGCCCAAAGCCGTCGCACGCTGCCAGCAAGGTCAGGACGCCGAGGCTTTCGCGGAGCCCCCGCGCCGTCTCGAAGCGGAGGTGCGTGTGGCTCGAGGCGTGTGCACCAGGCGGCGTCCGAAGCGAGACGCATATCCACGCGAACTGCGGCTCGAGCGCCTCGGAGGCGTCCGACAGTACCCACAGGTCGCCGTGGACAGCGCGCACGGCCTCGCGCGCGACCCGCCGCGCGGTGGCGAGCGGCAGGCGCGTCCGACGAGTCGTCATGCCTGCTCTCGGGGTGGCGTTTCGTGGAATGCGTCGACTTGGAGAGTCCCGAGGATCGCTCTTCCACCCAGAGAGTGGGTCAGCGGTCTCATATGTCACCCCGAGAAAGAGAAGAAACCCATGTCTGTGTCCTCGGCGCTCCTCCTCCCGTGCGGCTTCTTTCAGTGTGGAAGTGTCCAGTGTCTCCAGCGCTGAGAAAGTTGTGGGGACTGCAACAGCTCGCTCGCTGCCGTGCTAACACGTTACGACAGATCGGCCAGCACGCTCGGACGCACTTGCCTGGCATTTGCCTGGCGCCGCCACCTCCATGCTTGCCGAGCGTCTTGGCGGTCGAATGTCCATCTTGAAGCCAGGCTGCAACTCGTTTTTCCGCAAAGCTCACCACATGTCACTGTGTTCCTTAAATTCGGTACAGCTGCCAAAGTAACAGCAGCCGCAAGTAACGCTGAAAAGTCAGCTGCCACGTGGCCGAGTTCCCTGTCCAAATCGATCGATGTGCCAATCAATCGGTTTTCACGGGGTTCCCCCCCCTCTGGCGCTCGAGGTCCGGCGGAAATGGGCGGCCGCCATTCACTCAGTTGCCTCCCAGAAGAGCACGCAGGCAGTCCCGAGACGTTGGCAGCCATGAGCGAGAGCGACAAGCAGCCGGCCGTGGAGCAGGAGCAGAAGCAGGAGGAGGAGGTCGTGGCGGTCGAGGTCACGGCCGAGGTCGAGGTCGAAATCCCCGAGGTGATCGAGCGCCTGCCCAAGCCCGACAAGGCGGCACACGACGCCGAGATCAGCAAGCTGGACGCCGAGATCAAGAAGCAGCAGGCGCGCACGGTGCGTCGCTCGCTCGCTGGGGACCGGGGGGAGTGAGTGAGAGCAGGAGCAGGGGACTGACGGGACCGAACGCATGCGGCAGAATGTGATCCGCGCCGAGATGGACGCGCTCAAGACGGGCCGCGGCGGCTACGGCGAGCAGATCCAGGAGGCCAAGAAGGAGTTCGGCGAGCTGCGCGCGGCCAAGGACGCGCTCATCCAGCAGCGCAACCAGATCACGGCGCGCCTCAAGCAGGTGCAGGAGAAGAAGGACGTGGCCATCAAGACGCAGCGCAGCGCGCGCGCCGGGCTGCGCTTCTCGACCGAGGCCGAGTTCGAGAGCGAGATCTCGTCGCTGCGCCACCAGCAGGAGACGCGCTCCATGTCGCTGAACGAGGAGAAGCGCCTGATCAAGGAGATCGAGGTGCTGCAGACGCAAAAGCAGCAGGTGAGCAAGGTCTCGGGCGACGCCGGCGCCGTCGAGGCGCACAACGACTCGATCAAGGACATCCGCGCGCAGCAGGCCTCCAAGAACGCCGAGATCGACGCCGCGCAGGCCAAGCTGTCGGCGCAGAAGGAGAAGCTGGACGAGCTGTACCGGCTGAACGAGGAGGAGCGCAAGCAGGACAAGTTCCCCGTGCTCGCTAAGGAGCGCAAGGAGATCAAGGAGAAGCTCGACGCGCTCTTCACGTCGCTCAAGGAGAAGCGCAAGGAGTTCAAGGAGGCCAACGACCGCTACTACAACAACATCCGCCTCGTGCGCAAGAAGAAGGAGCTCGAGCGCCAGAAGGAGGAGGCCGCGCGCAAGGCCGAGTACGAGGCCAAGCTCGCCGAGTACGAGAAGGAGCTGGCCAAGATCCACCCGTACCAGGACGAGATGGACCTCTGCGACGCGCTCATCGCCTTCCTCGAGAACGCGTACGCCAAGGACCTCAAGGCGAGCAACGGCAGCACTGACGCCGTGTCGACGGCGCCCGTCGAGCTCGACGGCATGAAGCCCCTGCAGCGCAAGGACGAGGAGTACATGAGCTTCGGCGGCGGCAAGAAGAAGAAGGGCGGCAAGAAGCCCAAGAAGGAGGCCAAGTTCTCGCTGCCGCTCGCGCAGATGGAGGCCTTCGCCACGGTTGGGCTCGTGCCCCCAACGGCCGTCGGTGCCGTGGCCGAGTCGATCACCGCCATCAAGGAGAAGAAGGTCTGGTTCAACGAGCAGACGGCGCGCGCGGACAAGGCGGCGGCCTCGCCCGCGGCGGCGGCGGCCGGCGAGGCGCAGCCCTCGGCTTCGCCTACCAAGAAGGACGGCAAGAAGAAGGGCGGCAACAAGAAGTTCAACGCCAGCGACAAGGACGCCTTCCCGACGCTCGGCGGCGGCGCGGCCGCGGTCACCCAGACGCCCTTCGCGTGGGGCCCGGGCATCAACCCCGCTCCCGTCTCGGTCTCGGCCGCCTTCTCTTCGGAGCCCGCGACCGCTGCCGACTTCGGCGGCGACATCGTCGTCGACACGGAGTAACTCGTCTCCCAGTGAGACGCCTGCCTCGCGTCCGGAGCGGACGGATCGACGAGGGGGAAGCGCAACGGCATGGACACGGAACGAACCACAGAGGAGACGGAACGGAGACGCGAGCAGGCCGAACGACCGACGCGAGCGGGGGCGCTTAGCTCACCTGACTGAGAGACTCGCGTGAGCGTCGGGGTCGGTCGCTCGGTCGGTGCGCTCACGCGGGTGGCGGCCGGCTCGCTCGTGCTCTCCGTATTGGTAGTTGAATAAATTAGATCCCCTTCACCCTCCACGCGCGCTGCTTGCTGCAGATGGCACGACGTGACTCGCCATCGTGTTCTCGTCGCTTTAGTTCAACGGTCGGCGTCATTGTGCTCACCTCAAACGCGGTCGGCGTCCGCGAAGAGCGACTGCATGCGCTCGTTCTTCCGCCGCTGGGACCGCAGCATGATCTGCAGCAGTTGGTCGGCTAGTCGGTCCTTGAAGTCCTGCGCCTCTTCCAGCTCCACCTGCGCGAGCTGCGACGCGCGCTGGAGCGCGGCGAGTCGGCTCCCGAGCGCCTCGACCTCACGCTCGATGACTGTGACCTTCCGTTGGGTTGCGCGGACATCAGCGGCCAACGTCGGCACAAGCAGATCCAGGTACTGCAGCGTGCGCTCCCGCTCGTCTTCTTCGGCGCGGGCTTCGTCTCCCTTCGCGGACCCGGCAGCGCTCGTGACGCGCTCGAAGCAGCCGAGTACGCGGCTATTGATGAACTCGAGCGCGGCAGCGGACGGACGCCACAGCTGCTGCGCGACAGATTTGATCCGACTCGCGTCTACTTGCTGTATGGTCGTCTCGGGCGACATGGCGGTAGCGACTGCCAACGTCATCATCTCCTTCTCTTGCGTCCGCAGAATCTGCCGGATCTCCAACTGCTCGGCCAGCTCGAACATGCCTTCGTTTAGCGAGTAAGCCGCCGTATTCAGCGCCGCCATGGCGCGCGTCAGAGCTTTGTCGGCCGTCTCGATCTTTTGCTGCAGAATGACGCTGTCACTCGCCACGTCGCTGTCGAACTGCCCCAGTTGCGTCCGGATCCGCGCCAGCACTTCGTTGCGGTCCTCTGAGCCGTTGGATTTGCTGGCGTCTAGAGCCGGAAACAACAAGCGGTGCTCGTGTGACAGTGGAGCTTCTTGGAGTCGAAGGCGGAGGTACTACGTGAATCATCGGGCGTCAACCAAAGCCGGCGAGTGAGTCACCGGTTCGGACAGGGAACAAGTTTGCGCGGCGCGGCCCCACCTCGATCTGCATCTCTTCTTCCATGCGGCGCAGCATGCGGCGCGTCACTTTGTATTCGAACGCCTCCGCTATCAGCTCCTCTGCTCGACACGACTCGAGCCCGAGCTTGGGGTTCTTCCGGAAGAAGTCGCTGCACTGCTCCATGTCCTGGGCAGCACAGAAAACAGACTCGCGGTTAGCTCATCGTCATCTCTAATCGTTCCCCATTGATCGAGATTACCATGGAGCGAAGTCGCTGCTGCACGCGCGCAGTGATAGCGAGCGCGAGGCGGAAGATCATCTTCCACCCGTCCAGTAGGAACAAGTCCCAGACGCGCGCGACAGACGAGGCCGACAGCACGCGCGCGAAGATCGTGACGAACCACTACACCAGCTCACAGTGAAAACGTCACGCCTCTGAACGCCTCCGAGGCAAAGCAGGAGCTGCCGCCACTTTACCTGAGTCGCAAGAAAGCTCGGGTGCATGCCGATGTGCCGGAGGTGCACAGACAAGTCGTAAAAGTACGTCTGCAGGAGCTGCCTGTACAGATAAATGCACTGCGACAGCCTGTTCGTTGTCGAGCACAGAGCGCGTGAGTAGACGGCTCGGTGCACTGGTAACCTTCGGAAAGAAACCGCCAACTGTCGACGCACCCTGGCATCTTCTTCCGCCACAGCTCCGCCATGCCCCCGTGCCGCATCAGCGCTAGCATAACCCAAAAAGCAGCTTCTTGAGGCGAGGTCGTGCCAAGATCAGGCTGCGCCTCCTGTCCTTCGCCACTCAAAACGAGTAGGACGACCGCCACGACGTAGTTCATTCCCTGTCATAAATGTACAAGGCAGCAGTGAGACGAGTGCGTCCAGGAAACGCAAGAGCATAGCTGGGGATGTGGCTGCCTACCTGGCAGTATCCGACGTCCGGGTCGTGCACGGCGATCGCCTTGAGCACATTCCCGAGCTGCTTGACGCCCACGCCTTGTCATACGCACGCTTCCAGTCAGTAAATACACGTCAAGACCGCGCTCTGTGCGCCAACGCACCGTTCGGATTGAAGAAGCTTAGTGTCGGAAAGGTGCGCCGCACGTCGCGCTCAATCTCTCCTAGTCGAACGCCGCGCGCGATAACGAAGAGAGTGAGATCTCCATTTCGCTACGGGGATAACAGTACACCCAGCCAACCTTCAACGCCGGTTGTCTCCAGCGCGGCGGCTTCGTCCATGTCTCGCGTATCGATCAGCTGCAGCGAATGTGACGTTTAGCACTCGACGACAGTAAACACACGAGCGCGCGCCATGCGCCTTACCGACAGGTAGTACACAGCCGTCGACGACTGCTGCGTGCGCTCCAAAGCCGCTGTCTGCAGCTCGAGCACGCGACCGGCGCGCGCCCAGCACCTGTGTTCAGACCACAGCTATCCACGTGAGCCAACACAGGTGGTGATCTTCAACGTGCATCCGCGGCGGTCCGCTTTCGACTCGAGTCTTCGAGCCTGAGCCTGGGCCTGGTCACGCACCGGAAGCGAGCGGCGGGTGGGAATCCCTGCGAGCGGACGACGCGCCTTCGCCACTTGCGCCCCCGCACCGCTCGTCTTAGCGCCCTACTGGTCCCCGCGAGCGTGTCCACCGCCTCCGCCTGTCGGGAAAGTGCAGCCGTCCTCAGCGGCGATCCTGGCGCAACGGCGGCGACCCAGGGCGCCAGATCTTCAGGGCGGGCGCCGAACACGTAGCAGAAGACGTACGTCGAGCCAGGAGAGGCGCACGAGCTGCTCCGCCGCCCCCGCGAGCGCCGGAAGCGTCGCATCTGCTTCCGCGTGGGCCAAGGCCATGTTGATATTCCCCACTTGGCAATCCAAGGCCAAGTCACCTGACTAATTTGCTCCCAGGTAGTCAAATAATGGCTATCTGGTAGTCAATTTTGGTCAGGTTATCGTCCTGCAAAATTGTCCCGCCGCCGCAACCAAGGAGACGACCGCCAGAATGCTCGACAATGCCGGCCTTGTGATCGTGCGTGTGCTCGCTGTGGGCGATCTCATGATAGACGACTGAGCTGACCATAAATCCCTCGTTCTCGCGGTCATTTCCCCACCGGTTGGGGTTTCATACGCGCTGTTTCGCGGCCGCTAGACGGGCAAGAAGGTGACGCTCGTGCCGTACGAGCGCGAGCATGTCGACAAGTACCACGCGTGGATGGCCGACCCGTGGCTCCAAGGTCTGCATATAATCACCGAGGTCTACGCGACATACCTACGGACCACTTACACCGGCTCTGAACGCAGAGACGACGGCGTCCGAGCCCCTGTCGGTGGAGGAGGAGTACGCGATGCAGCAGTCGTGGCGCGAGGATGCCACCAGTGCGTCTCCCTCTGTCCCGCTGGCCTTCTTCAGCTCGACGCGTTCGTCTTGCTGACTGCGTGTCGATGTGGGGCAGAGTGCACGTTCATCGTCCTCGAGAAGGCGGCGGGCGACGGCGTCAGCGCCTCCTACACGGACACCACGGCCATTGACCGTGCGTCGGTCGGCCTCACCTTGCACTGACTTGGACATCACGAGGCTGAGGCTGCTGCGTGGCGCGGGGCAGGCATGGCCGGGGATGTGAACCTGTTCTTCAACGACTATGAGGACCCGCGCGCGTGCGAGATCGAGATCATGGTCGCCGAGGCCAAGTACCGGCGCCAAGGGTTCGCCAAGGACGCGGTGCAGCTCATGATCTTCTATGGTACGGCGGCCTGACGTATCAAACGGCTGCCGTGGCGTCTAACGCCTGAACTCGCTGTAGCTGTGACGGAGCTCAAGGCCACGCGGATCTACTGCAAGATCCACGAGACGAACGCCGCCTCGCTCGACCTGTTCCGCAGGTGCGTGGCACATGCCGCTCCTCGTCCATTCTTAGGTGTGGCTGACTGTGATGATTGACTGCCTTCCCAGACTCGGGTTCACCGAATGCAACTACGTCGCCGCCTTCCAAGAGCACGAGCTGGAGCTTCTCGCCACCAGCGACGCTGCGCAGAGGATCGTCGATGACGCCGCATCATTCGCCGCGTTGACTCGCCCGCAGCCGAAGCCGAACAAGGGCATTGGACTGCTGCAGCGGCGCGGCTGTTTTTAGACCTGGACAGCGCGCGCTTTGGTGATTGACAAGAGAAGCCATGATGCTATATTGGTGACGCTTGATGTCGTTTAGGCGGTTCTTCTTGACTCGTCCGCCACATTTACGCCGGCAGTAGTTTTGATGCGTCCGCAAGCCCCGACGCCGCGCGTGCAGACGGCTCGCGCACACACGGCGCGCTCGTTCCCGCGCGACAGTCGCAAGATTTACCATCCTGTCGATGTGCGTAATAGCTGAAGCTGACGCTCGCACCAGTGGAATCGTGTATGGGGCTTAGTAGCTCACTTGGCTGTGATTAGATCCCAGTGGCATTCCAGACCGGTCACCGCCGCTTCGAAGCCGAGCGACCATCGACTGTCGATGCTCACCGGAGGCAGCAGCACCTGGATAACGGCTTCGTCGCTGACACGCTGAGTTACTACCCTCGGATCCGAGAGAACCCGTCGGCGCGGGAGACGAGAGAACAGAAGGCTCGATCGTCTACGATCCCAGCAACCGAGCTCCCGCAGATCAACCGAGGCGACGAGGTCGCCCAGCCTCAGTTCCGAAAGCGCAGCAGTGTTGCTATCGCTCAGCTTCGGGATGCTCGGAAGGTGACGGCAGCGCGGATCGCGCCTCCAATGAGAGTGATGAACCTGGGTGAGTTGCAGGCGGTGCTCGCTGACGGTGACGGCGCTCGTCACGGTGGTCATGTCGTTGATGGCTGTGAGGACGTCGTCGATGGGCGGCACGTCGCTCAACGGCAGACACGAAGCAGATGTGTTGGACGCAGTCGTGGTTCTTGGATGATTAACGCCGCCCACGTTCAGACCAGGATGGGATGGCCACACTCCACAGTGCGTTTCAGGGGAGCGATCAACTGAGTGAGGAAGATTTCGTCCTGAAAGTGTTCAGACAGCACAACGCGCAGCGACTTTGCCAGAGCGAGCGGGTACTTTGGTGTTGTTTTTGCTTGACGAGTACTTTGTTTTGGCTCGCACATGCTGATGCGGGTGACCGTGCAGGCCCGATTCACACGAGAGCTGAGCACCATGTTCCGCGAAGCCGACATCCACTCTCAGGGCTACTTGACTTGGGAAGAACTTAGCACACACCTCTTCCACACTTCTGGTAGGATGGGATCTCGATGCCTACTGCCACCTGCAATCTCATGCGAGGGTTTCTTGTGCAGACGTGCATTCACTCGAGCAAGATGGCGCTATCTGCAAGGTCGCACGCTGCTTGATCGCTTGAAGATTGTATGGTTTGCTCGGAGCATCTTCTGACTGATAACATCGGTGAAACTTTGCCGTGTAGTACCAAACCGACGACGTACCCGCGCCCGTGAAGCTTCCGACCGAGATCCAAGGGATGGTATGAATCAACGATCGGCGCTGTCATTACGCGTCACGCTATGACTAATGTTTCATCAGTACTACTTATCCGATGTTGATCAGGCGCTGCTCCACGACGAGAAGCAGGCTGGGTTTTGGATGCTCGACGTGGACACCAACAAAGTTCTCCGCCAGGCTCCATCGACTACCGGTATCTCAACGTAAGTCTCTGCGTTCCTTCTGCTCAAGAAGAGGATTCTGCTTCCATCTGATAACTGGAGCGAGCGTAACACGTGCTTTGTGCAGTGGACACATTGTCGATGCGATGTATTGGTCTCCCGGACGATATGTCATCACGGCGTCCACGTCCCCAGTCATCTCGCTGTATGACATTGACTACTTGAAGCTTCGACAGGTATCAATCGCTCTCGCTGCAAGACACTTGCGCTTACCGCTCACCTCTCTCGTGCTCTCCTATATCTAGCAAATCCCATGTGATGGGACGCAAATGGCGCTAGCCGGGCATGACGACCCGTCCACTCGTCGGCTTTACTCCTCCAGCACACTGGGTCAAGTCCATGTGTGGAACCTCGATTCTCTCACACGAACGCACTCGTTCTTCAGCAAGGGCCACGAGATCTGCACTGATTTGATCGTTATCAACGCCATGGACCAACTCGCCGCGGGGTGTCTCGACGGGAAGATTTATATGATGGACCTGCACTTGTATCAGCCCGTGAAGACGCTGAGTGGTCATCGCCAGGGAGTTACGGTGCTCAGATACAGCAGCGAGAACGGGTACATCATCAGCGGCGGCGTTGATCAGAGCATTTACGTGTGGAACCCTCACGTGGAGACGAAGATTGGTTCACTCATGGGCCACCGACACCAGCTCATCGGCGTCGAGGTCGTGCCGGACTCGTCCCAGGTTGTGTCGGCAGATGAGAGCGGGACTGTTAAAATCTGGGACCTTCGCAAATTCTCGTGTCTGCAGACCATCTCTCGAGACTCATACGTCAAGGATCAAGGCGTTCTTTGTACACGAACGCGTCCAATGAAGGCGATGAGCTACTTCGAGTCCAAGAAGAGGATTGCTGTCGCACACTCTGTGATTCATTTTCTGGACGAGTCGCTCTCCAAGTCAGCCAAGGAGTCATTCAGTCGGTCGGCTACACCAGTCGCATCGGTTCTGGAGGCGCATGCATCTGACAGAGCAACCAGTGGCACAAGAGCAAGCTCAAAGTCCGCTGGTTCTGCAATGGAGTTCCACGAGAACCTCGAAAATGCCTCAAGAGTCCCCGTCGGAGTAATCGTGAGCGACGCGACACATTGCATCGTCGCCGTGGCTGCGCGTCATATCGTAACGTGGGCTCTGACAACCGGTGTGCTCATGCACTGTGCGCCAAGTGGTATCGAGTTCGAGATAACGAGCGTCGGCGAAGTGGACGACCAGTACACGTGCTTTGTTGGAACAGAGCGCGGGACGATCGCGCGCCTGATGCTTCCCGGCGCGGCTGTGATCACGCACAAGAAGGTCAGCGAGAGCGAGATCTCTGCGCTCAAATGGGTTGCTGGCGTTCGATACGTGGCGTGTTCGCTGGGAGACACGGGCAACATCCTGGTGCTCCGGTCCGAGAATTTCGAGAAGGTGTACACTCTCAATCACTGGCGCAGTGCGCAATGCGTGCTGAGCCAAGCAAGCGCGTGGCGTATCGGCGCAGGAAACTCAAAAGAGTCGCAGCAATTGCACGGGAATGATCTATTCGTGCCTGCGCATCTACGATCGTTCTTCCAGAGCAGCGAGCTTGGGTGGTTCAAGAAGTTGTTCGTCTCTGCAGCTCTTACGCCTGACAGCACAACCGTCGACAGCGTGTGTGCCCTTAATGTCCTCGACACCGTGATCCCTTCACTCTCCGACGCCAATCACCCAGGCATTCGTCCACGACTACTGGCTACCTCTGCTGCTGCTGCTGCTGCTGCTTCTACTGCTGCAGCCGCAAGAATGACGTTCGCTGCTTTTCTGGAGGAAATGAAGCGACGAATCCTGCTTTTTGAAGATGGCAGAGGGCCGGCCGAAGCACAGAAGAAGCTGTGTGAGATCTTTTGTATCGATGTGAATGCATCTGCACTCCATTTTGTCTCCGGGTCCAGCGCTGACGGCACATTCTGCGTGTGGAACTTGCGGAATGGCACCGTACTGTCCGCTGGACAACCAACGTCTGCCGGTCCTGAAGACGCACAACTCGGCGATGGTGATCGATGTCACTCTCCAGACTGCCCGCCAGCTGTTGACATTGATCCACGACTGGCACAGGTTTGCTGCCTCGATCCACTGCCATACTTCGCACTGCTGTCCGGAAGCACTCGCTCGAGCATTTCCATTTGGTTGTCTGCTGCACTACCGCCAACATTCCCGCATCCGTTCCAGCGCATTGTTGATCGCGAGCACGGGCACTACGTGGCGGCGGGCTGTGTCAACCCGCGTATTGGTGCTGAACAAACCAAGGGGGAGTTGGATTTGGGAGGCCTGGTCTCGACCATGGCGTGGCACTTTGACGGCCAAAGCAACGAGATGCTGATTGCCGTCGGGGACGATAAAGGTGCGAGTGTGTTGGTATGCGTCGAACTTGATAGCGTCTCTTACTGATTGGCACTCGCGACAGGTATCATCACGCTCTACGACTTTGAGCCAGTCCACTCATTGGTGACGGATTCCAATGACCATGCTCACCGCTCGAGTGTGGACCCAGTGACAGCATTGACGCTTTCGGCGAGCTTTTGTGCTGTTCGATGCTGGCAGACCAACGAGCCGACGCCGTTCCGAAGTTTGACGACCGTCACCTCGAGCCAGAAGGCTGGAGAGAAACAGCCGCAAGGCGAGGCGATCTTCGTGCTGCTTTCAGACAGCGGGTCGATCTCAATCTGGGGCATCCATGGTCAGTGTTTGGGGAAGTTGGTTAATCACCTCGGACTACATTTAGTGCCGAGCCGAAGCAGACCGGCAGCAATCCCATGGGGACTGGGCAACAGGGGTCTCGCGCGTGTGGACACGGCTCAAGAACGTCTATGCTCTGGAGTGATTGCTCGAATGGGAGAGTTGGACGCAGCTTTGTGTCCTGATCCTTTGTCCAAGGAAAGCGGCACACATGGGACGCGAAGTTGTGACCAGGAAGGGGAACAGATCGCTTCACAGGAACTACCGGTGGTCAGCGGCAAGGCACGGGTGCGGAACGCCATTTTGAGCCAGCTCATGAGCCAATGACAATCGTCGGCTTTGTTCTCACAACTGGTGCGTGTATTCTCGACAGTTTGACATCTCTGGACCGATCACGATGTGGCAAAGACTCCAACACAGCTCGTTCTCGACTGCGATGGTGCTTTCCCTTTCCACGTACTGCGCCAGAGCATGCTCCCGTTGCAGCGCGCGCTGATGGGGAAGCACTAGTCCTCCTTGTACTCGTCGCCCATTGCCTCTTCGATCATGCCCTTGAGTTCAAGCCTACCGAATCACAGCGCAGCCACCACCGCACGCCACACAAGTGGTCAGTCTGATAGGTCAATGACAGCGCCAATCACTCGGCACGAAGAGCCCAAGACGCACCGAATCTCCGACACCTCGTCTCCCTGCAGCACGTCCTTGACAAACTTGGCCTCCACATTCATCTGCACCATCTCAAGGGCGCCGCGGATCACGCCACAGAGCACGTTCGAGTACCACAGGACGCCGTACGCGCTCGGCGGGAGCTCCACAAACTCTGCACGTCGGCAACGCAGCGACTCGAGTAAGCGCGACACGTCGACACCCAATGGAGCGAGCACCGCAAGGCTCACCGGTGAGGGGGTTGTCATAAATAAGCAAGCTGCAGCTCGTGTTGTCGGCGTTCCACTGGGCGACCTCGGCGTTGACGCCCAGGAACATCTTGAAGGCCACCTTGGCGATCACCTCGGCCGTCTCGCGGAAGTCCTGGCAGTTGTTCACGCCCGACTTGGCCAGGAACTCGTCGATCAGTCGGATGCCAATGTTGTAGCCCCTGCCAACACAGAACATGACCATGCATCAGCCCAGCCGTCGCGCACTCTGTTGAGCGCTGGGTGGGCTCACATGGTGTCCAGCTGCTGGTTGACGAGCTTCAGGTCCTCGAAGTCCTTGATCAGCTGGAGTCACGACAGCTTAGTACACGCAGCGGGGTCAAGCACAGTGAACTACAGCGGCGGATACCCACCTGCGTGACCATCGAGCCGTACATGAGCGCAAACAACTCGCCATTCTGCGCCAGGGCAAGTCAGCGAGGCAAGTCACGGATATGTCGACAGCGCGCGCAATTGTGGGCCAAAAGAGCCCGGAGAAGCGCGCGGGAGACCACAGAACGACCGCACAACGTACCGCCTTGGCCATCTTGGCCCACGCGGCGTCGCCTCCGCGCGGAGCGGGTCGCGCCGTCGCCATGTTGCCGGCTCCTTCCTGCTCGGCTTCGTCAGTCTCTCGGTAACCTCTCCTGGATCCCGTGACGGGTTACACTACTCCTGCGTACAGTGATGATTGTGCGTAAGTACGATTGTCTATTTCCAACCATAACAGCTAGATTGCGACGTCTCCCTGTTCGTAACCATCCACCTCTGCACACGTCACATGCCAATCACCACGCTCAGAAGAAGCCTGGGAGACGGCCGCGAGCCGACCGGCGCTTGAGCTTCCACACGCGGATCGAGCCGTCCGTGGCGCCCGAGACAAGCGTCGACCCGTTCGGACTCACGGCCAGCGCCGACACGCCTTGCGTGTGCGCGTTCGAGATCTGGAAGACGAGCTCCTTGCCGCTCGGCTCGTCCAGCTTCCAGAACAGCAGCTTGCCCGTCGATGACCCGCCCACCGCGTACTCGCCGTCGCACTCGAAGCAGCTGCGTCCACGGATCAAGACAAGGCGTTAGATGAACTAGCTGAGGATGTGTTCGCCACGGTCGACAATGGTCGGCGTACCGTATGGGGCCGTCCGCCTTGGCCATGATGGTGATCATGCGCGTGCCGTCCGTGTGGTACACCGACAGTTCGTTGCCCGCCGTCATGACAGCGACGGACGTCGTGCCGCCGCAGAACGTTAGCCCGGTGATGTCGTCGTGCTTGACTGGGCTTGCAAAGAGCTTCCGCAGGAGCTCGCCCGATCGCAAGTCGATCAGATACACCACGCCTGCGGAAAAGCAACGCGGTGAGCTCTCAAAGTCAGCACGAACACGAAGCAGACCACAGATAACGTACCAGCCCGCGTGCCGGCTGCACCGACAGCACCATCCGCGCTAATGCTGAGCGACGAGACTGAGTCTTCGCACTCCATGAACGTCATCAGCGGGGCGGACGTCAGCCCCGAGGCCGTGTAGTGCCACATCTTGACCGAGCCGTCCCACGAGCTCGAGAGCACGCGGTCGTCCGAGACACAGACAGCGGACAGCCCGTCGTCATGCGCCGTCACCTGGTCCACAACGCGACCGAACTCGACCGAGTACATGTAGATGCAGTTGTCCCACGACCCGATGAACACGTACTTCTCGTCGGGCGACACATCGCAGCACGACAGCGCCAGATTGCATGACAGATTGCGGCGCAGCGTGCCGTCCAGCGACGCTGAAACCTTGAACGTGGTGTCCTTGGATGTCGAGAACAGTGCGCGACCATCGCGTGAAATCAGAAGCGACGTCACCTCCCTGGTAATCGGCAGAGCAGCACCAGTCAGTCGTACACCAGTCACCAACTTCACAGCGGTAGAGTTCGCAACGATGATAATCCTAGACAAACGTACCCAGAGTGAAGGAGATGAGGCGAAGATCCAGCCCAGTAGGAGCTATCACCCGTAGCCTTCTTGCCGGCAAACATCCAGCCCCAACGCCGTGGAGACTCCACACTCATGCGTCGCCGGATCTGAGCCGTGATACCACCGACAAGCCACTGCGCCTGCTTCGAGACGCCCAGCGACTTCCCACGGAAGCCAAACATTCCCCGCCTTCCGTCAGCGTTGCTGTCGTCTTCTCCTTCGGTGTATAGCTCCGCATCGTGCTGCTGGTCGCCAACTGGGTGATCGTCCCCGTTGGTTGGCTTT
Source organism: Phytopythium delawarense (assembly GCA_023338175.1). Taxonomy (NCBI): domain Eukaryota; phylum Oomycota; class Peronosporomycetes; order Pythiales; family Pythiaceae; genus Phytopythium; species Phytopythium delawarense. The sequence continues at coordinate 20,644 of JAADYF010000155.1, forward strand.
GAAGACACGGACCCATCCGCCAAGAGAGACGACGAGGACAGTTCGCTGTTCCTCGGCGACGGAATCAAATCGGACGTCGCGATCTCAACGTGCTTTCCGAGCTCGTGCCGCGCAGGATGAGGACTGGTAAACAGCAGCTTCGGTGTCTGCCCAAACTCTTGGATTTGCGCCTCGAACGAACACTTTTCGACTGGATCGGTGATGCGCTCCAGGTCGACAGAGCCCTCGTACGACAAGTAGTAGAACACTGCCGTAGTAACCACGCAAACATCCCATCAGATCCACAGACAGCCACACGAATGATCTCGTCTCCCTGTCATCAGCGGACGTCGCGAATCCACGTACAGTTGTTCGCCTTGACGGCTTCATCACCGCACTGCTTATAACCAAAGATGAGGTCCACCCATTCGTGCAGATGCACCGACACGTAGTCACTCTCCAGTGCCTCGCGGTTGATCCGAACGAACTCGGACGGTGTCGATGCCCATGGCGGAAGTTCCACATCTCCCACCTACACACAGATTCCATCAGCATCATTAAGACCCAGCTAACCCACTCGATTCCAACACACACGTACCCGAGTAAGCTTCTGGGTCGTGCCCAGGTCCAGGTTCTTCCCGTTGCGCAGCCACTCGTTGGCGGACAGGTCGCTGTCGAAGAATGCTGGGATCAGCTCCTTCAGGTCAGCGTGGTTTGTGTTGACGCTGCTCCAAGTGCTCGAGATGCTCTGGAACAAGCGGTCGGGCGAATCAAACTTGCCGTTCTGCAAGCACAGCATGTACTCTGGCGCCATCCGCACGAAGTAGTAGAGCACGTAGCCGGGGGTCGAGTAGTGAGTGCCATACAGGAACGGCGGAGGGATCCCTTCGGCCTCCATTCCTCGGGGCATCGCCTCGAACCGTGCCTTGTAGAACTCGAGTCGCTCTTCGTTCAGTGCCCCAATCGGTTTGGACAGATCGCGATAGATAGACGGGTTCGACAGGTCAATCGACGGACTGGTGTAGTCGGTCAGGATCCAGGGGAACACGGGATACTGCGTCAAGTCGTTCTTGGTCCGTCCCGCGGCGTTGTTCAGGTATACCAAGTACTCGTAGTTTGAGACTTCGCGGCGCTGCCACTTGAGCAGCATGGACTCGAGCTCGGTCTGCTGCAGCCGCTGCAGATCCGGTTGACTGATCATCATGTTGTACACCTCATCACGATCGCGCCGACTCTTGAACGAGAAGAAGAAGCTCTCGCCGTTCTTGATGTAGATCTCCAGCCCGGTCTGCTTGAGCATGTGTCGACGCTTGTACAGATACTCGATTGTGCTGTATGCCCAGTTGAGAACAGGGTCGCCCACGTTGTTGATTTGAGCGGGCTGGAAGTAGAGTCTACACGCCAGCGAACACGTCAGCGCCGAGTAAAACGTTCCCATCGCCGTATCAAAATGTTCGCGAGCACAGAGCAAAGCGCGTACCGTTGGTTGGTGAGCATCAGGCATCCCGGGTACTTGAGCAGGGGCACAATGCGGTCGACTAGCTTCCCCACCGTCAGCAACGGGCGTTCTCGGAAGTTCACCAATAGACTCGAGTCGAACTGGCTGGTGAGGCGCGGACGCAACACCGGCTCGAGCAGAATCTCCTCGTCCACCTTGTTCAGCACGTTCTTCTGGTGTGCGAGCTCCCAGATGGGCACGACACTGCGGAGGAACTCCTCGATCTTGGAGTGCAGCAGCGCGAACACGTACTTGCTCGGGACACTGTTGCTGTTTGGCGCGGCGGCTGCGTCTTCCGGCTCATCCTCTGTCGGCGTCGTCTCCTTGGTGACGTACGGGTGGTCAACGCCGCGCACCTTGAGCTCCGTGACCTGCGTGCACTCGAACGACAGGAAGAGCGCGCAGTCCGCGCCGTTCGCCTGATCATACAGCTCCGCGATCGGCATCTGCGCCATGTCGCGGAAGAAGAAGCGCATGATCGGCAGCGTGAAGTCCTGCGGCTCGAAGAAGAACCCGCGCGTGCACACCTTCAGGCGGCCCTGCACCTTGCTATCACACCCGTGCAGGAGCGCGTTAGCATCCACCTCAACAAACAGAGTAGCCAGCTGATACTTGGGAGTAACTGCGTACCGGGACGCATCGGGCACCGGGTCGAGGAAGCGGTGCACGCTGAAGTCCTGCGCGTGCGTCAACCAGCAGCGGCCCAGTGTTAGCACAAGCAGGCGGCACGGAGCGAAGCGAAGCGACACGCATCGGCGAGTAGGACAAGAAGCGCACATCTAGGAAGAACTCGCCGTCCTCGAGAAGCAGCAGGTTGAAGCGCGTCTGTGGGCTCTTGAAGCTCGACTTGGTCGCCAGCATGGCGTCCGCGGCTCCCTCGGGTCCTCTCTTGGGCCACAAACCCAGTGTCCTGCGCTAGAAACGGGCGGGCAGACGCACACGCGCACGGGGAACCTTCTAGTGCCGATCCCACCAGTCGGAGGCGGCGGGGAGCGGCGGTCGGAGCGGCGCGGGAGGCCGGCGCTTCTTCGCTTGCGAGCAACTCACTTCTGCTCTGGTTTCCTGGAGTACCCCCGATGCGTAACCTCCTTCCGCGTAACCACTTATTTGTAGCGGATATGTGGGTAACTCTATCGGTCTGAGCATGAGGGTCGCCATGAGGCTGCCGGGAGCATGAAGCAGGCAGGCGGGTAGGCATCCACTCGCTACTCGGCAGAGAGACTCAAGACGTGAGAGACCGTCGGCGTCTATTTCATGGGCGTAAGGTTACTACCGCGGCGCTTCCTCTTGCTGCACAGCAGGAAGCCACGCCGCCGTCGGCCTCGCGCTGAGAAGCAGTTACTTGGCCGCCGAGATGTACAGGACTGCGGCGCGAGAAAAGGGAGACACAGTCGACAGCAGTCAACACACCGAGCGCAAGTACCAAGCACAGGGTCGCCGGCGAGGGCGACGCACCGTTGTTGCCGCGGATGAAGCAGTCGCCGTACTGCGCCTTGAGCTGACCGTTGACGTACTCCTGCGTCTGCTCCATGGCGATGTTCATGAACCCGTCCAGGCACGCCAGCACGCCCTTGTACTCGACGCCGTTGTTGAGCTTGACGTCCACGGGCCGGCCGAGCACGCCCTTGAGGAAGTCCGACGGCGTCTTCTTGCCCTGCGCGTCTGCCATTTGTTCCGGGTCGCTTTCTGCGTGCTGCTTGGGTTATGCGACCCCCCTCGCCGGGTTACATTGTACACCGGGGTATGTTGTACTCCGGGTTACTCGTACCCCTCAAGCCAACCGCCCAGTTGAAATCGGGACTTTGGTGAACATGGCAGAGCTGCAGCGCGAGTACCTGCGCGGCGCGAGGCGCAAGGCGCAGCAGGCGCGCGACTACTTTGACGAGGAGGAGGAGGAGGACCGAGTGCCTCGCGGCTCTGCCGGCGCTGCGCTCGGGAACAGGGAGGGTCGAGTGAGTAGAGGAGGGATCGGCGCGGAGGAGGAGGAGGTGGACCCGCTGGACGCCTTCATGATGGGGATCGACGCCCAGGTCGTGCGCGAGAAGACCGGGAGCAGCGCGGGCAGCAAGGTGAGACCGTCGCAGGTCGGTAGGACGGTACGCAGGTGGCTATGTAGGACTCACGGCGCTTCGCGTGGCACCAGCCGGCGGTCCTGAACCACGCGGACGACCACGACAGCTACTTGGAGGAGCTGGCTCGCGTACGGCGCGCTTGGGATCGTTGGTAGACCTCCGGCTCGCGTGTGGGTAGCAGTCGTAACGCCGCGGGCTGGTGGACTTGGCTGTGCGAACTGCAGACGACCAAGAAGCCCCGGGCCGAGCCAAGCACGCTGGTGGACGAGGGGGCCGACTCGGACCAAGAGGTGTACGCGGAGGCCAAGCGCGTCGATCAAGGTGCGGTCTGCACACTGATGCTATTTGCAACACTCACTGCTGCATCCTCATCGACGGGGCTGCTGCTCCGTGCTCGCTTTGGCAGAGACCAACGCGCTGGACGAAGAGGCGCACGTGGACCCGAGGAAGACCATGGAGGTGCTGCCGCCTGTGGACCACGCGCGCGTCTCGTACGAGCCGTTCCGCAAGAACTTCTACTCGCCGCAGCCGGATATTGCAGGTCTTTCGCCCGCGGAGGTCGCGGCGCTTCGACAGGAGCTCCAAGTGCATGTGGAGAGCGGCACCAACACGGCAGCCGTTCCGTCGCCCGTTCGCTCGTTCATGCAGGTCGGCGTGGACCGCACAATGCTGAAGGTGCTGATGTCACTCGGGCTTGAGGCGCCAACCGCAATCCAGGCGCAGGCGTTTCCAGTCGCGCTGTCGGGCCGGGACATGATCGGCATCGCCAAGACTGGCTCGGGCAAGACGCTCGCGTTCACGCTGCCGATGGTGCGCCATGTGATGGACCAACGCGAGCTGAGCAAGGGTGAAGGTCCCATCGCCGTGGTGCTATCTCCGACGCGCGAGCTGGCGCACCAGATCTTCACACAGGCGCGCAAGTTCCTGGTTGCGTACGGCGCCGAGTGCGCCTCCGTGTACGGCGGCGTGGGCAAGTGGGAGCAGATCCAGGCGCTCAAGCGCGGCGCAGAGGTGGTGGTCGCGACGCCCGGCCGACTGATCGAAATGATCCGAAAGAAGCATGCGCCGATGAATCGCGTTACGTTCGTCGTCCTCGACGAAGCTGACCGCATGTTCGAGATGGGGTTCGAGGCGCAGCTGCGCTCCGTCATGACCCAAATCCGGCCAGACAGGCAGACGCTCATGTTCTCGGCCACGTTCCGGCGGCGCATCCAGGCTCTCGCGCGAGACGTGCTGCACGACCCGGTGACGCTGACGATCGGCCGCGCGGGTCAAGCCAACGAGGAGATCCACCAAGTCCCGATCGTGCTCCCGAACGATCGAGCCAAGTGGCCGTGGTTGCTGAACAACCTGGCGCGCATCGCGGGTGAAGGGAGGGTCCTCATCTTCGCGAACAGCAAGGCGGGGTGCGAAGAGCTCGCGAAGAATCTGAACGGCACAAGCTCGAGATTCGCGGCGCTGTGCCTGCATGGGGACAAGACGCAGGCCGATCGGTCGGAGGCGCTGGCCAAGTTCAAGGCGGGCGAGTGTGCGATCCTCGTCGCGACTGACGTGGCTGCCCGCGGACTCGACGTCAAGAACATCAAGAACGTTGTCAACTTCGACGTGGCGAAGAATATCGACACACACGTGCATCGCATCGGCCGCACGGGGCGAATGGGCGTTGAAGGCTTCGAGTCGGGCACGGCATACACCCTGCTGACGAACCGCGAGAGCGCGTTCGCGTCCCAACTCGTGCAGATCATGGACGGGTCCAGGCAGCAAGTGACTGGCGAGCTGTTGGCGCTCGCACAGCGCGACCCTCGCTTTCGTCGCGGCCCAGTCGGAGGCGGGGGCTCTGACCGCAGCTTCGGTCAAAGTGCTCGTCCCACACAACCAACGAGCTCGATGGATGCAGAGGACGCGGCGGAATTGCAGCGGTGGAATGATGCCGGGAGGAAGCGCAAAGCCGACCAACGGCAAGGTTTGGGCTTCGCGAAGTCTCTTCCTGGATCCGGCCGGCACAATTCTGTGCGGGCAACAGTGGGTGGGATGGCAGCCAGGGGATCTTTGGGCATGTTCGTCAAGGCGAGCTCGACGGATGAAACGCGATCTGGTGCTGCTTCTGCGTTTCGGTCGAGCTTCGTCAAGGCGACTGCTCCCGTCCAGTTTGCCATCCCGCTCCAAGACCCTCCGCCGCAAGCACAATCCGTGTCTCCCCAGCCTCCTTCAGTCGTGGAATCACTTCCTCAGCCCCAAACTGCTGCTGCTCCGCCGGCTGCCAACATGAATGTGCCAGCACCTTCAGCATTGACGATCCATGCCGTGCCCCAGTCCGTCGCGGTGGTGCAGGAAGCCGCCAGCAACGTACCGATCACTGCGAGCAGCCGTGGTGAAGACGACAAACGCCGGTCTCGCCCTCGCTCTCGATCTGCTTCGAATGACCGGCGGCGGAGCTCAAGGTCGTCGTCGCACTCCCGCTCCCATACCCGAAGGGGGAGAAGCCCGAGCCGAAGCCGAAGCTCCAGGCGACGTCGGTACAGCTCCAGCTCTAGCTCCAGCTCGAGTCGAAGTCGAAGTCGCAGTCGTGGTCGTCGACGCAGCCGACGGCCGAGTCCGCGGCGTCACAGTCGAAGCCGAAGCCGAGGGCGACGCCGGAGTCGCAGTCGAGACCGACGCCGCTCGCGGTCGCGGTCGTACCGACATAGCTGACCCTTCAGACTAGTGTCCAGGTGGTCGTCACGACCAATGCAAGAGCGCCATCGCCCTGAAGAAACACACCATTGATGGCTGGCAATCACATCTTGTCATCTCGTTCGTGGTCGACGGCTTCCCGATCGTTATTCCCATGCCATCCTTCGCGCTCCTGTCGTCTCGAGCCGCATGGGCACTAACACACATACTCACGACGGGGATCGCACGCTCACGCGCGTCTTCCCCTCACCACCGCCATGTCGAAAGTAAATGTGATCTATCTATCTCCGAAGGGAAATGAGAAACGCTACAAGGCCGCGGCAAGCGCTTGATTTGCTCGCGCGTCATGATACTGTAGGATCGCACAGCTCTCCACTGACGTCGCCTCATCAGTTGGACTCCTCCGCAGACGCGGCCGCAGGCGCGGCGTCCTCAGCAGGTACAAGAGTTGTGGGCGTGTCCACAGGCGCAGCTTCCTCGACAGGAGCAGGAGGGGGAGTTGCTGGCGCATCGACCGGGACGCTAGGCTCCTCGGGCGCCACCTCCGCTGCAGCAGGCGTCGGGGACAACTCGTCAGCAGCAGGGGCTGCCTCATCCGACGTCGACAGCGCCGCCAGGTCCTGTGCTACGTCGTCCGCGGCGTCGTCCGCGGCGTCGTCCTCGGCGTCATCCGACAAGGAAATCGGTTCCACCTTGTCCGAAAAGAAGTCCACGTCGTCAATCGGCGTCGGGTCGAATGAGGCGTCAAACGTCGACGACTCCTGCTCAAACTGCGCCCACGATCCGCCCGATTCGAAGTTCGCCCACCGGTCAGGCCCCTGGTCACCACCCGTCCCCTGACGTGCGAGCTCGTCGTCGTCTTCCTCCTCGCTACTGCTACTATCGTTCATAATCTCCGGCATCATCGGCGTGTCACCCGGCTTGATGTCGAAGTCCGTGTCAAAGCTGCTGCCGCCGTAGCCGGAAGCACCGAGCATCTCGGCAAACTGCGCGTTCAGCAGCTCGTCGCTCTGGTTGAAGCCCATAACCGAGTACGGATCGTCGCCACCGGGCGAAATCGTCACGCCACCCAGCGGCATGCGCTCACGCTCATAAATCGGCATAAGGACGTTTGCCGACAGCTCTTCCCACTTCTTCCACACGGTCTGGTCCTCCTCGAACAGCTCGAGCACTGCGTCTGCCTGGCGCATGTCGTTCAGCGTCGAACGGCCCTCCGCGTTGCTGCTGCGGATCTCCTCAAGCAGCGAAATGATCATGTTGCAAATGCGGTGGAGGTGACCGACATAGCCGAGCGAGCTCCCCTTGGCCTCCTTCGTGGCGTCGTCGTTCTTCTCGTGAGCCTCGACCAGGCGCGAGAGCAGGTGGGCATCCTTCACGAGACCCGCAAGAAGCTCCTGGCTGCCGCTCTCAAGAATTCCGACCACCATGCTCTCGACATCCGCGTGCAGCATGTTGACCGACTCGAACCGGAAGAAGAGGTCCAAGCAAATGTTCAGCACATCCTACGGACCAGCAATGACAAGAGAACGTGAATACCCAGGCAACCTAGCCATATCGATGCTGCCCAGCAAATAACGCACCTCCTTCAGGACGGCAGTGTCCACCTGCTTGTACTTGGACTGGATTAGCAGCACGAGCAAACCAACAAGCTTCAGGCGACGAAGCCCAAGACGTGGAACTTCCTGGTGGCGTTGGTTACGGATCGTGCCCACATCCTTGTCATCCGTCGTCAGCGTCGCACAAAGCTCTGGCACGTGCTCCACGACGCACGCAACCGCCGGCGGGATCGCATCCGTGGTCGCATACTGCGCGTTCGTATGGCGAGACAGCAGCGCGCCAAGAACCGACAAAGCACCCGTCATGGACGACGCCGAGTACGATCCATCAGCAGAAGGCGGGATCGCCAGCGTCACAAGCTTCTCGACCACCTCCCTCGTCTCGAGGTACTCCAACAGCGCAAACGACATGGGCGTCGACGCCGAGGCCGGGGAGGCCGGATCGTTCTGCTGTGCGCGGATGCCGCACTGGATAATGTCGACCAAAATGTCGGACGCGTGCTTGTGCACGTCGCTGTCGACAGACTTTCCCTCGCTGTCGTTCACCGCGAGGCTGTCGATCAGCAGGTCCACGACCGTCGTCTCATACTGCCAAGCGAGTGACTTGTCCTTCGACGACGTCGGCGTCCCCACCGAGATATCGTCGTCGTCGTGTGCGTTGTACCAGGCGTTGGACGGCGGGAAGCCCATCGACATGCCCGGGAAGTCCATGTCGTCCATGTAGTCTAGAGTCCATAGCAACAGGCAGTTAGCTATGGCCCACCACAGTCGTTCAGCATGACGCGCATACCGCTCTGATAGGGCTGGAGCAGTCGCTTGAGCAGCTCCGAGATGGAGAACGAGTCGACATGGCGCACAAAGCCCTTCAGCAACTTCTCCGAGTTCTTGTTCATGATGTTGGTCATCTCCTGGGGCTTGCGCACCATGAGCATGGTCACGATCTGCGCTCCGCAATCGCAATCGTCAGATCTTCTTCATGGCAGCCACCAGCAGATTCTGACAGACACTCCGACTCGCCTTCTCAAAGTACCCGGCAAGGCGCGGGTCAAGATCCCCGGGAGCGTAGAGGAACTCAAAGAGCGCCTCGACGATCTTGCCGTCGGACGCCGTGGCGACCGTCTCCGTGATGCTCATGATGTCGCAGCAAATGACCTCGCACGCCATGTACGGGTACTTGAGCGCGCGCAAGTCGTCCGACGGGTCCTCGGGCATCTTGACGACGTACTCGATGAGCTTGAGCACGATCGCCTCCTGCGACAGACTGCAGCATCCAAGCGGGTGGGACCATCAGCGCGGCGCCACGGAGGACGCGGGTGCATCCACACGAGGACGTACAACTCTAGCAGCTTGGTGTTGCGCGTCTTGACTTCCTGGATGAGCTCGTCCTCCTGCAGCACCTGCTCCAGCGTGTAGTCGTCCTTCTCCAGCAGGTCGTTCAGCGGGCTGCTCGCACCGCACCACACACCACACACCAGCGGTCAGATCACCACCCGGGTCAGCGCGTCCACGCCGTTATCTCCCTCCAGCGTTGGTGCATCCCGCACCTCGAGATGTTGAACAGCGCCGAGCCTCTCGCCCAGACGCTGTTCTCGTCGGCCATCGCGGAGAAGAGCGACATGGTTGGCTGGTTACGGGGGAGAATGGACGGTCGCGCGGCGGAAGAGGGGGTAACGGAACGAGAGGAAGGCGATGGAGAGGGTCACGCAGGCGGCGGAGGCCTTGGGGCGGCACGGGGAGCGGCGGAGCGGCGACGGCGGCGGAGCGACGGACCGCGTTCTTTCTCCCTCCACCTGTTGCGATGACGGGGGTTTCTGTCGGCTCCAAGATGGTGGCGGCGTTCTTCCTTGTCCCCCCTGTGAGGCGGGATGGAGCCATGGTTTTGACGACATGAGCTGATTGGGAGAGCTTGAAACGGGTTATATGCGCAGGTGTTCCCTTCACTTTCTAAATCCCGCAAGATGGAGACGCACCGCGATTGGCTGAAATGCGGGGCGGCGACTGCTGCCACCGACAGCGTGTCACTGGGCTGTGTTGCGTATCAGTATCAGTTTTGGAATCAGCTTGAAATTGAAACTGTTCGGTCTTGGGTCAAGATATCTGAAGCCATCAGGCCCGAGCTCGGCATTCCGAGGCCATGCTCGCTCGGTCGCTGGGTAAGACTTACTTGCCCTGCCACGAACAGGCTGGCAGCTCGATATACTGTAGATCTGGCCTCGTAGGTGAAATGGATCCATCCAACGTCCGACATGGCGTCGGGGATCAAGTCCCCCACTGACAACTGGCACTATGGGCCACAGTCTGTGGCGACCTCAGTGGGGGCGAACTCATGTATGCCGATGCATCATCCGCCTCACATGGTGCTGACGCCTCAGCTGTGAGGATCACGGCGAGCGGGCGATTGCGGAGCGACCATCACTGGTGCGTGTACTGTTCGTCTGCAAGACGCGATCCATGATGCGTGGACGATGCCGTGCTCGACATAATCGCCGTCGAGCCGTCAGCACCGCAGACCTAAAACTTGTTTGTTTTAATATCATTTGTAGAATTGTATTCCAATTTTTCAGAACAAATGATTTCATGTTGTTATACTCGATACACTTGTTAACAATAGTATATTGTATTGTTGCCTTATTGCGCTCAGCCGTAATCGGCACTCAACCATAATCGCCAGTGGCTCAAACTTCACGACCGCCAATGCGAGGCGCCGTCGTCTCCAATCCCCGCGCTTCGAGCAGCCAGCGGACGAACACCGCACCATGCAACGGTCTTCAACGACCACAACTGCGACGAGGCCAGTCGCCATTCCTGCAATTCCTCGCAAGCGAGCGAACCGTGAGCTAGTCCAGCTGCATCACTATGGACGACAAGCTCAGCGCGCAAAGTTTGACAACCGGCGGAGTCCACATGCTGTACGTCAACCTCGCGTCGACGCTGACGCCCGCGGTCGAAGGAGAGGCGCTGCCCCAAGTCGAGATCCGGTGTCGCCACCTCTCCATCTCCGCTGACGTCCAAGTCACCTCGGATGCCGACGGACAGCGAAGCGCAGAGCTGCCCACGCTGATCCACGACCTCAAGCGGACCGCCGCGACGCTCATGGCCAGCAAGCAGATGGCGCGCAAGCAGATCCTCAAGGACGTCACGATGGTGCTGCGGCCGGGCACAATGACGCTCGTGCTCGGACAGCCCGGGTCGGGCAAGTCGTCGCTCATGCGTGTGCTCAGCGGGACCTTCCCCACCGCCAAGAACGTCCAGGTCGACGGACACATCTCGTACAACGGTCGCGCGCAGCACGAGATCCGCGGGCGCCTGCCACAGTTGATCGCGTATGTTCCTCAGCGCGACGAGCATTGCCCCGTGCTGACTGTGGAGGAGACGCTGGCGTACGCCAACAGCTTCAACCCGTCGGTGCTGTACCGCCACCACCACAAGTTCTTGACGGGAGGTGACGCCACTACTACCGCGCTCGCCAACGCATCGCTGCACGACCTCAACGCGCGGTTCCCGGACGTTGTTGTCCAGAAGCTCGGCCTTGAGACGTGCCGGGGAACGGTCATCGGCGACGAGATGCTGCGTGGTGTGTCGGGCGGCGAGAAGAAGCGAGCCACGCTCGGCGAGATGAGCTTCGGTCTGCGTCCCGCGGCCTTCATGGACGAGATCAGCACGGGCCTCGACGCGTCGGCGACGTTCGACATCATCAAAGCGAACCGAAAGATGGCGGAGCAGATGCGTGCGACGCTCGTCATCTCTCTTTTGCAGCCGTCTCCCGAGGTGCTCGACCTGTTCGACGACGTGCTGCTGCTGAACGCTGGCGAGGTGATGTATTACGGTCCGGTGCAAAGTGCGGACTCGTACTTCGCAAGTCTCGGCTTCGAGCGGTCGGCGGACCGCGCTGTGGCCGACTTCCTGCTGGACCTCGGCACACCGCAACAAACCAAATACCAACGCCAGTCACCTGCGAGTGGTTTGCAAATGTATCTGCGGCAGCCAAGCGAGTTCGCCGACCGATTCCGGGCGTCTGACATCTACTCCCGGACGCTGGAAGCAGTCGACGAGCCGGTGTCCCCGAGTTTCCAAACACCATTCATGACCAAGTACCTGACGGAGCTACCGACGTTCGGCCGGTCGTTCTTCGAGAATGCCTGGACGCTCACCGCACGGCAGGTGAAGATCGCAATGTGCAACACCGCGTACCTCAAGAGCCGCGCGTTCTTGGTGACGTTCATGGCGCTCATCTATGGGTCGGTCTTCTGGCAGTTCGACCCGGACAACACGCAGGTGGTCGAGGGCGTGGCGTACCAGGCGAGTCTGTTCCTCGTGCTGAGTCTGAGCTCCCAGCTGCCGATCAACATGGCGCAGCGCGAGGTCTTCTACAAGCAGCGGCGAGCCAACTTCTTCCAGACGGCAGCCTACGTCATGGCGTGCTCTGTAAGCCAGGTCCCGTTCGCGGTCGCGGAGAGCGTCGTGTTCGGCTCGATCGTGTACTGGATGTGCGGGTTCGTGGCGGACGCGACGGCGTTTGTGGTGTTCCTGCTGCTGCTGGTCCTGAACAACCTGACTTTTCTGGCGTGGTTCTTCTTCATCTCGGCGGCGGCCCCCAACCTGAACGTGCTGAAGCCGTTCGCCATGTACACAGACCTGCTCTTCAACATGTTCTCGGGGTTCCTGATCACGCCCGGACTCATTCCAGACTGGCTCATTTGGCTGTACTGGATCAATCCACTCTCGTGGTGCTTCCGGGCGTTGGTGGTCAACAACTACCGGTCGCCTGCTTTGGACGTCTGCGTCTACGATGGCGTCGACTACTGCGGCGACTACGGTATGACGATGGGTGAGTACTCGTTGTCGTTGTACGACATCAAGTCCGGGAAGGAGTGGATCTGGTATGGCGTGTTGTTCCTCGTCGGCTTCTACCTCGTTTGCATCGCTCTCGCGTTCGTTGTGCTCGAGTTCAAGCGACACGAGAGTCCCGAAGCTAGCGCGGCTGCAGGCGAGTCCTTCTCGGACGGGTCCGCGAAGTCCACTCAGCTCATCGACGGTGAGTATGCCGCGGTGAGCACACCGAAAGGCTCCACGCCGGACAACGCCGCCATCGCCGTCAACATCAGCCACGACCACCCGACTGTGTCTCCTGTCGTGCTCGCATTCCAAGACCTGTGGTATTCGGTGCCCAAGCCCGGCGCCAAGAACGAGACCATCGACCTCCTCAAGAACGTGAGCGGCTACGCGTTGCCCGGGACGATGACGGCGCTCATGGGGTCGTCTGGCGCGGGCAAGACGACTCTGATGGACGTGATCGCTGGACGCAAGACCGGCGGTTCGATCCAGGGCAAGGTGATGCTCAATGGCCACCAGGCCAGTGCGCTGGCGATACAACGAAGCACTGGCTACTGCGAGCAAACGGATGTCCACTTGGACTCGTCCACTATCCGCGAGGCTCTCACGTTCAGCGCCTTCCTCCGCCAAGACAGCTCCGTGTCCGATGAAGCCAAGTGCGCGTCCGTTGACGAGTGCATCGAGATGCTGGATCTTGGTATAATCGCCGACCAGATCGTGCGCGCGTGCTCGGCGGAGCAACTAAAGCGACTCACGATCGGAGTCGAGATTGCCGCGCAGCCGAGCGTGTTGTTCCTGGACGAGCCCACAAGCGGTCTGGATGCGCGCACGGCCAAGATCATCATGGACGGTGTACGGCGTGTGGCTGACAGCGGCCGCACGGTGTTGTGTACGATCCACCAGCCGTCGAGCGAAGTGTTTGCGCTGTTTGACTCGCTACTGCTTCTCAGGCGCGGTGGCCAGACCGTGTTCTTTGGAGACCTTGGTGCCAACTGTGGCAATCTGGTCGAGTACTTCGAGGCGATTCCCGGTGTGACGCCCCTCGGTGCTGACTACAACCCGGCGACATGGATGCTGGAGTGCATTGGTGCTGGCGTGGACAGCGAGCGGAAGATTGCAGCTGCGTCAGTGGAGATCGACTTCGTTGACCATTTCGCCCAGAGCAAGCAGCGACATGTGTTGGCGGATATGCTTGGCCGTGACGGCGTCGGCTGTGAGTCTGCACTTACTGCTGCCATGAGTTTTGATCGCAAGCGCGCGTCCAGTTCGATGACGCAGCTGGTGATGCTGACGCGCCGGAGCTTCAACCAGTACTGGCGCACGCCGTCGTACAACGTGACTCGCTTCACGGTGTCGATCGCGCTCGCACTCCTCTTCGGTGTGCTCTATGTCGACGTTGACTACGAGTCATACCAAGGAGTGAACGCCGGCTTGGGCTTGATCTACATTTCGACGGTGTTCGTTGGATGGGTTCCGTTCAACGCGATCGTCCCTGTTGCTTCGGAGCAACGGACAGTCTTCTACCGCGAGCGAGCATCCCAAACGTACGGCGTGATTTGGTACCTCGTTGCTGAGTCGTTCGTCGAGATCCCGTACACGGTCGTGAGTACGCTGGTGTTCACGTTGATCTTCTTCCCGATGGTGGGTTTCTCGGGCTTCACGACTGGCGTGCTGTATTGGATGAACGCCACGCTGGCTGCTCTCGGCCAGACCTACTTGGCTCAACTCTTCACGTACACCTTCCCGAGCATCGAGCTTGCGATTGTTCTCGGTGTGTTGTGGCTTTCACTCGGCGTGGTGGTCATGGGCTTCAATCCTCCTGCGAACGCCATCTCGATCGGCTACAAGTGGCTCTACTACATCATGCCTCAGACGTACACGATGAGCGTGTTCTCCGCTCTGGTGTTTGCCGACTGCCCAGCAGAGGCGACTGACGCGATGGCGAGCGATGTGGGAGTCAGCTGTCTAATTTTGACTGACGCGCCGTCGATGTACGCGAATTTCACCGTCAAGGAATACGTCGAGTCGGTGTTCGAGACCAAGTACGATGACATCGCGCTGAACTTGTGGGTGCAAGTCGCATTCCTCGTGCTGTTCGTGCTGTTCAAGCTGCTCGCTCTGCGCTTCATCAACCATCAGATCAGATAACGAAGCTAGCCAATGTTTATCCTGCAAATAGACGTACATGCTGTTGGTGCTTCGAAGGTTTGATCAAACCGTGACAACTAGTCAAAGAAGCACTACCAGTGCATCAACGAGACTGGCCCCGAAGAAACAATATTGTTTAATTTGTGTTGCAGAGTCTGCTGCGGCTGATGCGACCATGGTGGTGGCACGAGCTGAGCAGTACAAGAGAGACTCTTCTAGAGTCTTCAGGGCTTGACAACAATCGCTGCTCGCCCTATCTCAGACTTCTACCTCTGTTGATCCTACATGCACAATATGCACTATGCAAAACGTACAGCTTGGCGCCCCAGTTCCTCGTCTTAGCGCTGGGGGGGGGGGGGGG
>JAADYF010000156.1:0-35619 GCA_023338175.1 Phytopythium delawarense
CATCGACCGGTGGTCGTGTTCCTGGTCGCAAGGTGCTGAAGCGTACGGTCCGGTTCATCGAAGAGAACGGCACGGAGAATGTGCGCATCGAGTTCATCGTGGACGACCGGCAGGTGGCGCGGTTCAGGGCAATGCAGCAGCACAAGGACTGCCAGGAAGTGGCCGAGGAGCTCAGCCAATTGGGAAAGCGCAAGGAATTGTCGCCATGTGATGACGACTCTACTTTGGCGAACAACGCTAAGATGCAGAAGCTGGGATAGATTTCGCTGGTGCTCGCATTCTGTGCTCTCAATACACGATGCGTCTAGCAGTTCCTCGCGCTGGCCGCTCGTTATATGAGCCCCACAGACCATCACCAAGCACATTGCAACTCTAACGGAGTATTTGGAATGCATTGCCCTGGTTTAGTCGTAGCTAAATGTGAGCAAGGGCTCACACGGAGGTCGAGGCGTCACTAAAATGCCGCCATTTGAACTGAGCAGTTTGAAAACGAAAGGGAGAAGCCAGCCGTCGTCGTCGAGGCAGCAACGAGCGAAGCAATGCACTATCAAGAGATCAAGGGGGTTGTCTGTGTGGCCGCACATACTTCTTACACACAATTCTACGTGATAAAAACCCTGAAGGACCACGGAGTTCGCTGTTGGACGGTCGTATCGTGCCGAGGCGAGGGCCGCAGAAGACTCCGCGGGACCCCGCCGCCCCCGCGTGGGGTCTTCCCGAGGCAGGCACTTCTCTCGGAGCGCCGCCGTAGCAGCGGGCGCTCCAACGTCCACACACACACACACAGCACACGCAACACACACATGCACTTCCATACACACAGACACACACGGACGCTAGCAACTCGCAGCGGGAGCGAGGCGAGACGCCCTGCATCCACCACCCGTTCGCGGTGTCTTGGCAGGTTGTGGAGTGTGAGCTGTCCAAAGTCGGGGAGATCCGACTAAGTACGCTTTGTTCGTCGTATTTACAGTTATAGACTCTGCTCTTCCATTTGCTACCGTTTATAACCACGTGGATGAATTGGTCGCGCCTGTTGAAGTCAACGAACCCGATGGGGTAAATGGACGTCGGAGGTGCGTCGCGTCTCGGCGCCAGCGCGTCCTCGATGAGTTCTGGCAGTGGCCATGGGCTTGAGCAACCAGAAGCCGGTGGGGTCGAGGCCAAGCGCCAAGACGCGGGCGAGCCGCCGCCGCCGCTCCGGCGACGCAAGCGCAGCCTCCAGGCCGAGCGTCTGCGGTCCAACCTGGACGAGTTCGCGTCGCAGCTCGCGTCAATCCGCGCCAAGGTGGCCGCACGAGCGCTGGAAGTTCAGTCGGACGCGGTGCACGACGTTCGGCTGCCTGTGATCGACTCCCGGTCCAACGGCGGCGGCCCCGCGTCTCCAACTCGTCCAATTGCCGGCTCGGAGCAGCTGCGGCTGCCGCTCCTGCGCCGCATTGACTACGCCACGCAGCAGAATCTACCGCCGCGAGACCCTTTTGTGGTTGTGGGCAGCATGGAGAGACGTCAGGAGCAGTACGAGCAGTTCCGCGGTGACTTGAGCGAGGTGGCGGTCAAGGAACAGGCCGCAATTGCAACCCTGCACGACGCGAACCGACTGGACGAGCAACTGCGGGTCGCGGCCGTGGCTTTCTCCAAGCACGAGCGCAACTGGCCGTTCGACGAACGCGCGAGGAGGTATCGAGAGCTTCTTGAGCTCCGGAAGCAAGCAGAGGACGCCCGAGCGATCGCGGACACGGAGCGCGCGACGGCCCAACACTACCGTTCACAACTCCGCGATCCGTACCGGAGCATGAAGGTCATGGCGTCTTCTCCTCGATCGCAACTCGCCCCGATCGGCGATGAAGATTACACGTGGCTGTGGGTCCTGGCGTCGCCACTGCCTTCACTACTTTTCACTCCACGTGAGGAGACGCTCCAAGACGCTATCGAAGGCGAGAAGGAGCTGTCGACACACGTCGTCTACTACATCGCGCCATCATCGTACAGTGGCAAGCCAACCAACTCGCTCAACACATCAGGCCAGGATGCTGCTCGCTCTGAAGATCGACCACCTTCTGGCGGTTGGATATGCTGCTCAAGCCACGGAGCGTTCCCTGCACCACAAATCACGCACATGAAGTCCTCGATCGAGACGTGGGTGGTCCACGGCGCCGGCGCAGGGCACGTCAACGGCAAGTACATTATCTGCGGTGCCCACGATCTGGTAAGGAAGTTCAGGTCGTCCACTGGCGTCGAGCTGTTCCGCAAGCGGGTTCCAGTTATGTCCGCCCTTGCACAGAGCTTGTACGACGGGCCGAATGCACCAGAAACTTCTCCAACTTCCGACGGTTTATCAGGCGACCCCGCAGCTCAAGGCAGCATCGACGGTGGCCATCACCCTCCAAGTATTGTACCGAGCGCACTACGATCGATCGAAAAGGACGAGCACAGCTTTCGCTCCATGCAGCGCGTTGGCGCATGGCTTGGGATGAACGAGGAGCGCGAGCGGTACCGCAGAATGCAGAGCGAAGCCGCACGAGTAGCCGTCGACCCTGCTGATCACGTGTCGACTGATTCGGAGAGCGAAGCGGCTGTGACGATGACACGGAGCCCGGGGAAGATCAAGGTGCAGAATGATCGGGATGCCGTGTCCTCCTCGTCCTCGAACAGCATCGCACCCGCGCGGCCAGAGAGCTGTGCGCCGATCTGCAAGGAGTGGGTCCTGTTTCTCAAATGCACGAAGAAAGAGCCCAGTAACGACAAAAGCGAAGCAGCATTGCCGCCCCAGAAGTCTGGACTTGGGTGTCCCTACCGCCACTACTTCATATCGGTGGAGGAGAAGGTGGGGATGACAGTATGGGCCCAGGACAAGGAGTACCTCCTTGAAAGGAGTGTCTTGACGGCCATCATAGCTCGCGAAGCTCACATCAAATCTCTGAAGCACTTGAGCAGTGAGTGCATGAAGGCGTATCAGCAGAACCTACGCAAAGACACCGACGCAACACTGATCAAGATACTCACGGAGCTGAATCACATTCGCCTCGTGAGCGTCAAAGTGGTGGAAAAGATCGAGGCGTGGAGGACGCACATACGAAGGCTCGGGTTCACTCGCTACGACTCGGCCAAAGAATCCGTTCAGAACAATACAACCGACCCAGCAACCGATGCGAATGCCACCAGCTTTTTGCTAGGTTGGTCCGCTACGATCACTGTCAGCACAGGAAAGCAGCTGTACAAAGGCTCCAAGGTCTTCGTCTCTCGCATCAAACGATTTTGCCGCCCAGAGGACCCGACAGGCAAAAAGGAGCAGCATATTGTCTATCTGGGCTACTTCAAGACGCGAATGGAGGCTGAGCGATCCTACGACGAATTCGCTGCAGCGGAGGCTCGACGACTCAACACAACCACAACACACTTGCCGCGACGACGAGGTGTGTTCCGCTCGTGTGGTAAGCATTTCGCGGTGGAAAGCGAGCGCCTTGGCCCGAGTTTCTGCATTGAGTGCAAAACACAAGCGCTCGCTTCCACATCTTCTTCGACGGATGACTGGACCCCGCCGTTCTACTACACGCCAGGAGAGAATTACATCCTGAGGATGGCGGAGGATTTGGACTTCTTGGACGAAATTCCTCCGCTAAAGTCCCTTCTGAACAGCGGTCGGGGAAAGAGCGATATAGACTTCTTCCCTCTTCGCGGTAACGCATTCCTCCTCCCGAGAGATCCGATCTACGACATCAGCGTGCTCCCGCTTACCTCATTTGCGGCGGTGGAGCCTCTAGAGTCAATTGGACAGCCGGAGTACGAAGATGTTCTTGACCGTGAGCGGATTGCGAAGGTCCAACAGGTTCTGCTGCAGGAGCTCCATCTGCATCACCCAGAATCCATCCAGGAGCCAGACGCCGCTGCGACTTTAATTCCGACGAAGCATCCGCTCTTTGACCGGCAATCGAATGGTGCACCGTTCTTCCGGATCGTCGAGGCGCTGTACTGGGACCGCTGCGCTGCTCTCCAGATGCGACAAAAGCGTCCACCCCTCGCGTTTAGACAGCCAAATGTCTGGTGCCGACCGGATGCTGGCGAGTGGGCGAGTCTGGTTGCAAGAGGAGCACACCAGCTGCACTTCATTTTCGATACGAACCTGGAGGCTGCAGGGCGTGAGATGCAGAAGAAGAGGAAGGAGCTGCTGAAGGTGATGCGAAGCGCGCTGGGTACTCCTCTGTACTTCATTCACCACCGATCTGTCTTCAACGATCTCATCGTGGCGGGGCAGGCACTGAAAGGAGACGTCGTGCAGCTCGAAGTGAACAATCTGACCAAGCGGCTCGCGCGTTATGACGCGTGGTGCATCAGCTCTGGGGTTGTACAGCGATACTTTCGAAGGTATTTGGGACGCAAGCGTGCGGTGACGAGGCTACGAGCACTCCGCCAGGCGTGCAGGCTTCGCGTCGACTTCATGAAGGGGATCCACACTGCAGCGCGGGCGTTATACGAGCAAGAGGTTGTTCCGATGGCAGTTCGACGCGTGGTGCGAAAGATTTCTACACCTGTGTATCGCTGTGTGGTCAAGACGGACGGCGAAATGCTTGTCGTAAGCGTTCACGCTTTGACGCACTACCGAGGGCTATTGGTGAGAGATGAACAAGCCCAAAGTGGTTCATCAGCGCGAAAGGACTTGTCCTCTCGGTGCTGTTCGAGTTGTGCACGGCGCTTCCGCGTTAAGGCGATATATGGATGCGAGCGCCAGTCCTTCGCCGTCGTTCAAGGAGTCTGCACTTGCAAGGCGAACGGCGGTGGTTCGCGTGAGAATGAGAGGTGGTTACTGCGAGCTTACAACCCTGTCAACAACGTGATCTATCGGGAAGAAATCGGAAACGCCATGCTCTCCCAGCTCTTGGCAAGACGTGCACATCATTGCGCTACAAATCTGCGCGGGGAAAGCCACCGAACGTTTGGAGTCTGCAATCCTATCCGAGACATGCAGGACTCTGAGCGCATGGCTGCCGTGGCAACAATACTCGCGTCCTACACCGAGAAGCGTGCGATTCGAGCGTACCAAGAGTTGCTGAGCTGGAAGCGGCTGAATAATGACGCGATTCAGGCACGAAAGACAGCCTCTGTGCTGCTTGGGAACTGCATTGAGACCGAAGAGAAGACTCAAGCGGACTTCAGCACGTCAGTTGTTAGCGCGAAGAAGGCGATGAACTTCGCAAGTCGCGCGTTCAGCGAAGCTCAAGCATGGGATCCTCTGGAGAACGCGAATGATTGGAAATTGCTGGTTGAGAAGCGGCGACTGGAGAAGCTGTCTCAAGAGTGCCGACAGGAAACAGAGCGATGCCGCGTGACGTGCTTCCAAGCGACATACAATGAGCACTACACGCGAGAGTTGTTGTCGATGGCTCAAAACCGATATAACTCGGGATGGCTTTCGCTGGTGGAGCAAGATCTTCGCTCCATGGAGGCCACAGCGATCGAGGCGACGACGAGACGGGCAGTAGTCGGATCCTTGATTCGCCGACTGAGCGAAGACCTTCTGTCACTTCGTGACAAGGGCATTCCCCTACGTCGACAGCTTATCGTTTACAAACCAATGCGCCTCAGAGCGACCGCCGTTCGGTTAGCTCTCCCGGAGTTGCAACGACAACGCAACTGCTTGCGACGGCGAATCGTTCGTATGCAGAACTACGAAAAGGCAGACAGGAACGTCGCAAAGCGCATGCTTGTGAGTGTGTTTGTACAATGTCGCACTCATGGCTCCGATCGAAGCGGGAACAAGAGCGCTTGTGTCTGGTGGGCAACCGCGTACGACCCGACAAGTTGTACGACTCAAGAAGTGTTTTTGGAGTGGGAAATCGTTCGGCTGCTGGTCAAATGGAAGTCCTCCGCCTCTCAGCAGGACGACGCATTACTACCAAGATCAGCGAGACAGCAGATCGCGGACGTGTTGCTTTCTATCGCCATGCTCGACCGCTTCACCTGCGAATTCACACTGCGTAAGCTTTTGTTTTACCAACAGATGCGCTTGGTTCGACCGCAGATATACGCAAGCAAGTGGTTTGTGGACCTTCAACGCGGTCGAAAGAGCGGGCGTGGAGACGAAGTGTTGCGGCAGGGTGCGTCTATCGGTGGTCGTCTTGGCGTCGTGGTCGTTTTTGAGAACTGGGGAGATTTGGCATTCGAGTTCTACCATTCTGCTTCTGGGAGATCGTACGAGCTGATTGTACCGCTCCACGAGACGTCTCGGCGACTCTGTCAGAAGCCCCTACTGTTCCGTCTCTGGGTATCAAGCGTCATTTCCAACTCGTATGCGCCAGCAGTGCTCAAACACGTGCTCAAGCTGCTGGCGATCGAACCGTGTGCGGAGGGAGAGAGGTTACGAGTGCGCTCAGACGACTCGAAGTCATGGAGGAAGTGCTTTCAAGGCGCTCGGACGATACAGGGAAGGAAAGTGCTAGTCTCAGTTCGTGAAGACGCGTCTCGAGACTTCCGCGTGCTGGGATTCGATCTGGAGTCGAACCACTCGTACGTGCTGGAGATGGAGCGAGAGGTATTGGCAGGGATCTTCAAGAGCGGCGCCACTCGGCGTGGTATCGGCAGTCAAGCCGATTTGATATCGCTACTTTTGCGCCAGAATCGGAGTCGTCTGTATGAATGGGTTGCAGACCACTTGCAGTTTCAGAACTTGTTGGAGCACCCAGCGACGCTGTCGACTTCGCTCTCCCCGCTAGCGAATGGCCTCCACGTCCGACAAAGCTTCAAGATGCTGAATCAGTGGGTGTGCTCGCGCCAACGAATCCCAGTGATGTGTGTTCTTCGCGACGAAATCGATAGACTTGCCGCTGAAAATGAGACGAGCGCCATTTCAAGCCTTCTGCTCGACCAGCTCGCAATCATACCGGACGCCCACCTGCCGTTCAACGCTAGCAAGCAGCTGTTGGGAACTTTGGAATGGGCGGATGTTTGTGGTCGGCCACTATCAAAAGAGGCTGGCAACACCGTCTCTTTCATGAAGATTGATGCCTACGCACAGTCCCACAACCTCATGGTTCGACTGAGGCGGGAACTGTTTGCAGAGACTGAGCAGCGGCGTCAGAAAGTTGTCCAGGCGGGAATGGAGCGAGAAGAGGAACATTCGCTGGCGGTAGTGATCCAGGAGACGCTGCTTTCCATTCAAGAGGCAACAAGGAGGTTCATCGATGACCTTGAATCAGCGCGTGCCACAGTTGATGCAAGGGTTCGACAATGGACGAATATCCACGCAGAGCTTGCTCGCTCTGCACGGACCGGCGCCTCTCAACTAGCGCCGCCGTATTCCATGAGCAAATACGTGTCGTCATTGGGAGCAACCAGCCGCCTCGAGGACATTGAGCGACTATCCAAGCTTGTCGGTGCCAACCTGCTCTCGAACCATCTCATTTTTGACATTCTATGTTCAAATGTGCTGTGTGGAGCATGGTTGCCCTTGTCAGTTGTGTCCAAGGTGCTTGGTGACTGCGTGGGAGAGATGGTCGGCCAAGTCACTGACAAGCTACGAGTATTGGCGTCAGATTTCGAATCTACCATGGCAGACAGCCTGTCACTGCGTCTACAACGCCTACAACATCTACGACTCAGTGCTACCAACTTCGGCAGAGACTGTCTTCGGTGTCACGAACCTTTGAGAGCTGGTGATGACCCGATGTCGAGAGCAAGGAGCGGAAGTTGCAATGATACGTCACAAAAGTCACGGCTTGGGCAACAATGCAGTCCAACAATGGACAGGCGAGACGAATTCGATATGTGTACAGCGCTCCTGATACCAGAGAACCCAACCGACAGTTTGCAGGAGATCTTCTTAGACACGAAAGTGATGTCGTGCGTGTCAGCGGAGACCAAGCTGAGCCACTGCGAGCGAATCAGCACTCTTACGTCTGTGTTAGAGCCGATTTTTCATGATCAGCTCGCTTCAGCACGACGAAGATCGTCTTCTCCACCTGTTGAGTGGTCAGCATGCTATCGAGTTGCTGGTGGGTTCATATTTTGTCAAGACGTTGTCTCCAACGGCGCTAACGAACGGCTTCAGAGGAATCCTCGGGCAGTCGCGGCTACTGGACACGCAGATATCCGCGGAGTCGCAGTTTACATACCGTTCAAGCAGCCATCAGCAAGCGGTTGTGATCATCCGTGGCATCGCATTGCACTCGGATACAGCGCATACGCAGATCTTGTCAAGGCAGTCACGTCAATGGCATCCGACGATTCAGTGTTACTTGCAGAAGGAACGTTGTCAGTGGACAAGAAGCGTCGAATACGGTCGGCCAAGTTCCTCCCTTGGAAGCAGAAGGCCAGTGATCGTATGCATGTAGCGCGCACATTCAAGCGAAGTATGGCGTCGTGCGGCCGATCGGTGGTGGAGTTCTCCGCTGATGATCACGAGCGTGAAGACATCACAATTGCGACTTCGTGCGTGAGCTTTCGCCAGCTCGAATGCGCGACGGGCAGAGTGTTGACCGGCTCGCCCTCGCTCGAAGCGCTGGAAGGGATTCGCTTTGTCGTATCTAAGGCACATTCCATATCTCATACTGGCGTTGACGAGTGGAAACTAGATCTGGCAAGTCCCCTGATTCTGTCGAGTCTGCTTCTGAATTCAAGAAGCTGCGATAGAGATCCGACAAGATTGACCGGAGCTGGCACCGGTACTCTCATTGACATGGACGCGCTTCAGATCGAAGTGGACAACGTGAGCCATCCGCGACACCTACTCTTTTCATGCCGCGATCTGCAATCTCGGCGGCGATATGTCGTTGATTGCGGATACTACGATCTTCGTCTTATGCTTCACGCACATCCGGAGTTTGGCCGGCGCCGACCGACGACGATCCAAGCGTGGCGGTCACTGGCCCAGTTGGCATCACAACACCTAACTTTCCGCCGGATGAATGGGACGCAATGGCTTTCTTTCGACGTACCTGAGCGTCTCGAGTGCGACCCAGCGAGTCCTCATGCAGAAGTTTCGTCGACAGTCGACAGAACTTCGCAGTCGGCCAGTTTGTTTCCGTCAGGCTGTTCGGTGCCGATCAAGGCGATCACGAACGACCAAGCCAAAGCAATTGAAGATGCAATCGACCGATGCTGTGCCCAACGATTCGCAGTCCACCAGAAGACCATTCTTCACTTCGTGGCGAGGGAGCAAACCTGTGCGGAGCGGCATCTCGGCCTTGCGCGTCGACACGAGTGGGTCTCAATGGTTCTTGAAGACCAGCGCTCCCACATGCTTCGCGGCATCTTGGTACTCGACAACAAAACAATTGCTCGTCTCCAAGCTGCGCACAAGAATGGAACGCAGCGGGCGCGGCGACAAAAGGCAAAAACAAAGGCGAACGGTGGCGGTAAATCATCCCAGCTCAAGGAAATCTGCAAAGACCTTGGCATGTCCATCGACTCGGTTGATGGGGTACAACGCGAGCTGGAAGGCATCGAGAGTGACCAAAAGCAGCGTCATCGACTACAACAGCAAGCAGGCGTGGTCCACGATGGTGGTGCCGGTGCAGAGGATGCTCGAGACAAGGAGTGGTCGCTCTCGGTTGTGGCCGAGTGGTGGCGGCGGCATCTCGCCCGAGTCACAGAGGAGGAAGCAGCGAAAGGTAATGCGCAGCAACAATCCACCTAGTCGCGATGGTTGATCAACTGTGGATCAATAGACATTCTCAGCAAAAATTGAGTGCTTTCACGGGACTTGAGGTCCAATCTTGAACAATGCTAGACTCCCAAGAGCAGAGCTTGCTTCCCTTGATTGCCTTGATTGTTCTAGTTGCATGGTATATTCTTCCCGACCGCAATGCAACATTCGCGTCTGAAGGATCTTGAAGCCGAGTGACCTGCTCTCTTGGCTCGAGATATCCAAAGCCAAGCGTTTAGTCTTACAAAGGAGCAGCAGTGTATCGTAATGGCGACCCGTAGCCTCGCTTCTCAACACGAAAAAGGGGTGTGCGATGCTGACGAGGTGGCAAGTACCCCAAATGACAGTGCCATTCCAAAAGATCAGTAGTCAGGAGCGCCCGTCTTGTCCTCGCGGCGCCACGGCCGCTTCTTGAAGATCTTGTCTTCCATGAAATCGCGGCAGGACGTGTGCGTCGCCGGCAGCGCTCCCGGGTTCAGACACTTGTCCGGACGAACGCGCAGGAAATACGGCATGGACATCCGCCGCTCCGCCTCCGAGTCGACGACAATCCCGGGCACTCGATGCAAAGGCGCAGTGATGCCTCCGTTCGTCAGCACCCCGAGGGTCTCGCCAGCAAAGACAGAGAAGTGCAGCGCCGTCGCGTCTTCTTCGACGTCCGCCCACAGCATGCGTTCGAGGTTCCACATCTGCAGCCCTGGCGCCGTGGCGACGGGGGAGACCGTGACGAGTCCGAGGTCGGCATGGACGCCGCACGAATTGTCGTCTGGTGGCGCATTGGCCTTGTTCCTGTAGTTGTAGACGCGCAGCACTGATGCGCCGTACTGCTTCGATTTGTCCTTGGTGGTGACTTGATCCTCCGACGTTGGGGGCGGGGTGCGATCGTCCAGCAGCTCGCCAATCACCCACTCTTTGTCCATTCCAAGCACCTCGCAGATCGCGCGCATGCAGTCGCGGGCGACGTCGTCCAGCAATTCCATCAGCGCCAGCATGTCTTGCGCGAACTTGACGGCATCTGGCCCGGCGTCCACAAAGTACTGAGAGGGCCACACAGTCCCACTTGCTGCCAGCGGCAGGCGCAACTGCAGGTACTCGCGGTTGCGGTCGCTGCTGAAGCCGACGCGCCGCCCTCGAGATACGGCGGGGTATGCGTCGTACGGGTTGCTGTCTCCGCCTTGCTGGTCGCTGTCGCCTTGACCCTCCCCGGCGTCACCTCGCTGCCTATTTCGAGCGTCCACGAAGTCGACCCAGCGCCCAGCAGGAGGGAGCGCGAGCTGCTCGACTAGCCATTGGCGCACAGCACGGAACGCGTTGACCGGCAGCTGCGCCTGCTCGCGCGTCACCTCGAGCCGCGCGAAGCCGTAGCGCTGCATGTTGGCCACGAATCGCTTCCGAGCGAGCCGACGAGCGTCCGAAGCGTCCGGCTGGGCAAGCGCCTGGGCGGACACCGCGAAGAAGGGCGAGTCCTCCGCGTCTCCGCGCGGCAGCGGCTGTCTCACGAGCGCCAAGCTGCGCACGACGAGCGCCAGGTGGACCTCCGGCATGGGCTCGTCCGCCCCGAGGCGCTCAGCCATGCGCGTGGCCAGCACATTGAGCAGCACGAGCGGGAACGGCGGGGCGTACGGCTCGTCCGCGGGCACGACGGCGAAGACGCTGGAGCCTGAGGGCACCCCGAAAGCCTCGCGCAGCCGCGTCTCGAGCTGCGAGAGTCGTGTCCCGTGCGGCGGCGGCGGGTCGAACACGAGCGGCATTGTCAGCGCCGCCGTCAAAGCGCGGCCCTCGTGGTAGAAGACGCAGCGCAGCGGCGGCCGCCCCGCCAGATGCGCCAGCGCCGCGTCCTCCTCCGCCGACTGCTGCTGGGACTCGCCGCGCGGTGAGGCGTCGGCAGAGGCCGCGCGCGCCGCGCAGGACGTCAGCGCTTGGCCCATGGTCGCGTCTTGCTCGGGCTTTGGATTTGGGGGTGCACTTGAACATCACAACTCAGTTGTTTGATTGCGTGAAATCTGCATTGTCATAATTATATACTGATTTAATGGTTTTGTGGAGTGTACCCACGCGTTGTGTACCCCCTCAGGCGGCTGAACTTGGGGTACGACGTACCCTCGCAAAGGTTATACTTCCGAGACCGTACCCCGCCATCCATTTCCTCAACCCGACCGACGCGACCCAAGATGAACATCTCGACGGAAGCGGCGGCGGCGGCCGAGGCGCCTCCTGCGCAGGTTACGGCGGCCGCGGAGACTCTGACGGGAGGTGCAGCTGAGGTCCAGGCGCCCGTTGTGGACGCGCCGCGTGAACGGCTGCCGGGCGAGGCGCCCATCAAGCGCGAGTGCGTCGCGAACAGCCTCCATGCGGTCGTACATGGACTCCCTTTGGCTCTAACAGCGTGTGTGTGTGTGCTGCTCGAGGCAGGTTCCTGAAGCCGATAAGCGCCATCCCGGCGCGCGCAGACCGCGATGTACCGGCAGACGCGGGCGACGAGGGCAAGAAGCGCGGCGGGACGTTCAAGAAGCGGCCGGCGGACGCGGCTGAGGACCCGGCGGACCACCTGTGCCGACCCGTGGCGATCGGCGGCGAGTGTGCGTTCGGCGACTCGTGCAAGTTCAGCCACGACGTAGGCGAGTACATGAAGCGCAAGCTCAAGGACCTGGGCGAGCGCTGCCCCGTGTTCGACGCGCTCGGCTACTGCAACGACGGGCTCTCGTGCCGCTTCGCCATGGCGCACGTCGAGAAGCACGACGGCGTGTTCCGCAACGTCGGGCAGGCCCCGCCGAGCATGACCAAGGACGAGACCAACGCACTTACCCACGACGTGCGCTTGGCACTGCGCAAGAGCAAGTACCCGTTCCTGTCCAAGGAACAGCGCCGCTCCAAGAACCACGGCCGCAACCACAACAAGCACAACAAGAACGACCAGGCCGCCTCCGTGGCTGACGCTACTGTCACCGAGAAGATAGAATCTGCGACTGTCGCGGAGGCTGCTGGAACGGAAGCCGCTGCGGCCAAGGAGCCGGCGGACCCGGTGGCGGCGCTGCTGCCTGAGCGCAAGCCCGTGGACTTCAAGCGCAAGATCTACGTGGCGCCGCTGACGACGGTGGGCAACCTGCCGTTCCGCCGGCTGCTCAAGAAGACGGGCGCCGACATCACGTGCGGCGAGATGGCGCTGTCGTCCAACCTGCTGCGCGCACAGCAGTCGGAGTGGGCCCTGCTGCGCCGCCACGCGAGCGAGGACGTCTTCGGCGTGCAGATTGCTGGCGCGCACGGCGACCAAATGGCGCGCGTGTGTGAGTTGCTCGCCCGCGAGACGGACGTTGATTTCATCGACATCAACATGGGCTGCCCCATCGACCTCGTGTGCAGCGCTGGTGCCGGCGCCGCCCTCATGAACCGCCCGCCGCGGATGCTCGAGGTCATTTCCGGTGCGCTGACAGGTATCGAGCTTGGCACCAGCCGCGCTGAGTTCCGCGCGGGACAGTCGCCCGGGCTCTCGGTCAAGCTCCGCACTGGCTGGAGTGAGAAGACGCCCGTGGCGCACAAGCTCATGACCAAGATCCAGACGGCGCGCGGGTCGACGGCGTACATGAACGCGGGTGTGGTCACGCCCGACTTTACGCTGCGTGCGCAGCAGGGTGTGGACGCCATCATGATCCACGGTCGCTCGCGTCTCCAGCGCTACACGCGCAACGCCGACTGGGACTACATCTTTCAGTGCGTAGACGCGGCGTCCGAGGAGATGGACGACGCGATGAGCCGCCCGCAGTTCGTCGGTGGCGGTGACGTGCTGTCGTTCGAGGAGTTCGACGCGCACCTGAAGAACGGGAAGCTTGACACGTGCATGCTCGCACGCGGCGCCCTCATCAAGCCGTGGCTGCCGACCGAGATCAAGGAGCGGCGGCACTACGACATCTCTGCGAGCGAGCGGCTGGACCTGCTCAAGGAGTTCGTGAACTTCGGTCTCGAGCACTGGGGGTCGGACCAGAAGGGTGTCAACCGGACGCGGCGGTACCTGCTTGAGTGGCAGTCGTTCTTGTGTCGATACATCCCCGTCGGGCTGCTCGAAGTGCTCCCGCAGCAAATCAACGAGCGCCCGTCGCCGTTCTACGGCCGGAACGACCTCGAGTCGCTCATGGCCAGCGACCAGGCCGTCGACTGGATCAAGATCTCCGAGATGCTGCTTGGCCCTGTGCCCGACGGGTTCGAGTTCGTGCCCAAGCACAAGGCGAACGCGTACGTGGCCGCTTAGAACGCCTCGGTTGACGGGGATGCCTCCATCGAGAAAAATTGAGAGAGAATGCACTTAGGTTTGAATGTCGATTGAAGGTGCTTGTCTGCGACTCGAGCGAGAGAGATGCTGCTGTCACTTACCATTCGGGGTGCTCGACAGCAGCTTTGTCGCTGTGTAGCACGGCTTGTGATGACAGTCGCTGTAACGCTCGATCCAGGTTCGCCAAACAGCATCAAACAACTCGCGGGAGTTGGCTTGCAGCACGATGCGCGAAGCCAAGCAAAACGAGAGCGCCGTCGACGGCTAGACCTCCTCCGCCAAGAGAGAACGTGATTACCGCTTGCTTGGTTCATTTCGCTTTCTATTCTAAACACATGAAGGGCAGTACGAAGGCAGCAGAAGCGGACGCGACGACTTTGTGCACCGTCCAGCTCGTCATGCACTCTTGATCGCGCGCTCCGTTCACTCCGCCGATCCATCCGTCTCTAGTGCCACCGCCTCCTCCGTTGCCGCCACCTTCATGTGCTCGTCCGCGTTCGTCTCGCCTCCGGCTTCCTCCTCGTCTTCGTCGTCCTCCTCCTCCCGCTCCATCGCCTGACGCTGCAGCGCGCGCAGCAGACGCGCCTCCTCTCGCTTCTTGCGGTCCTCCTCGAGCTTGCGCGCGTTCTCCTCGGCCAGGCGTTCCTGCTCGAGCTCCTGCTCGCGTCGGCGCTGGCGCCGCAGGTCGCGCTCCGCCATGGCCGCCTCCTTCTCGTGCTGCTCGCGCTCCAGCCGCTTGGCCTCCCGCTCCTGCTGCCGCACCTCGCGTTCGGCCTCCCTCTCCACCTTCTGTAGCAGCTCGGCGCGCTTGAGGTCAGCGATCTGCTGTGCCGTCAGCTGCTGCACCTCTTCCTTCTCCTCGCGCTTCTTCTCCATATCCTCCAGCTGCTTCACCTGCAGACGCAGCGAGCGCTTACGCGGGATGGCTTCCAGGATCGCAAGCCGGTTCGCCTTCTCGACTTGCTTGGCGCGCACCACCGACTCCTCCTCGATCTGCTCGATGATCACTTCGAGGTGGTCCAGCAGCTCCTGCTCGCCGCGCACCTTCCGCCCACGCAGCGCCTTCATGCCGGCCAACATGCTGCGGAACGCCTCGTCGCCTTTCGCCCACAGCGCCCACTTGTGGGTCTGCTCGTCCAGGCGGTAGATGCGCCTCTCCTCGTAGAACTGAGGGAAGAAGTAGAACAGGTTGCCCGCGCGGTCGTTACCCAGCGGCTCGACGCGCAAGTCGTCCTCCTCCATCATCCGGATGTACTCGCTGCCGTCGAGGCATCTCACCGTTAGTGGACGCAATGCTACGCCCGCCATAGTGCGCAAGGAAGCGGACGTACGTGTTGACGGGGTCCTCGACCACGGCTTCGCACAGGTTCAGCAGGATCCGGCACCGCAGGTCGGCAGACAAGTCGGCAAACGACTTGTGCTATCGTTGCCAGCCACCACATCACCGCCACATCATCGTCACAACAAGCAAGCCGACTCAACGTGAGGGATAGACACACAGACCTTGAGCGGGCAGACGGCTCCGAGACCATCCAGGCGCGCCTTGAGGATGTCAAGGGCCAACCACTCGTCGTCCGAGAGCTCGACGTCAACCTCGCGCTTGCGCGCTCCGTTCTCCCCGTTCTCGTCGTCCTCGTCCAAGTCGCTGCTGCTGCTCGCAGTCGTGTCGTCCTCGTCGTGCGAGAACGTGTCCGGCAGCTTCTCGCCGGCCTTGCGAAGCAGCGCGTACCACTTGTCGTACAGCGCCATGTAGTAGTCGCGCAGCTGCTTGTTCCACCACTCGTACTTGAGCCCGATACCCGCCGAGAGGCAGTCGCGCTCGCTCTTCTTGAGCAGCAGCTTGGTGAACACATCCTCCAGCACCGGGCTGTCCTCGGGCTTGAGCAGCGCCGCCTCGTACTCGAGCAGCGTGTTTGAGAACCGCAACGTCAGCGGCGTCTGCATTAGCCACAGCAGGTGGCAGGCCGCTGGCAGCTCCCACATCCCGCGCAGCGTCGCCAGCTCCTCAAAGTCTGCCACGCATCGTCCACCCATCAGTTCATCAGCGCTCCGGCTGGCCGCGACGACGGAACGCCTCCGTACCGATGTCCGTGGCATTCCACTCGGCGCCCGTCTCGACGAAGAAGGGCTGCGCCATGGGCGCGTTCTCCGCCAGTTTATCCTCCGCCGTGCGCACCTTGCGCTTGGTCGCGGCCACCGGCTTGCGCTTCGAAGCCGCCGCCGCCGCCTTGCCGTTGGCCGGGCTCTTCTTCTTGGCAGCGGACGCAGAAGACGCTGCCTTCTTGCTGGTCGCCTTCTTGTTGGTCGCCTTCTTGCTGCTGCCGGGCGGCTTCCCGTCCGTCTTCTTGCCGTTCGCAGGCGCAGAAGCCGTCTCCCCCGCGTCTTCGTCTGCCAAACCACCGACAAGAGCGCGTTAACGGTCGGATCGACGCGAATACCACGAACACCGATGATCGCCCGCGCGTCAGACGCATCTGCGCGCATCTCCGGCCCACGTCTGCGTCGGTATATCCCGCACAGAGGCGGGGAGACGCACCGTCGTCCGCCGCCAGCGTGCCGCCTCCATCCGCGCCGCCATCCGCCTCCTCGACCGCCTCCGCCGCCCCGAGCGCCGCCACCGACTCCACCGCGTCCTCCGCCGGTGTCTGCGGCAACCCGCCGGCCTTGGTGCGCTTCCTGGCGGCCGCGTCGCCCGCCACAGGCGCCCGCCGCTTGTCCTGCCGCGCCATGTGATCCGTCTCGGGACGCTTCCGCCTTTGGCTTTTGGTCGGTTATTGGCGCTTTGAAGCGGTCGAGGCGGAAGAGACAACTTGATTCGCTAAAACAACGCATTTAGCGACAAGTAAGACGATTCAATTGGCTGAAAATACAATTGACTCGACGCCCAACAACAACACCGCTCACTATGGGAAACTCTATGTAAAGGGCCAATACGACGGCCGCCTCCAAGGCGCTGCCTCCCCTGTCCAAGGCGCCTCCACGCCGGCAGCCCGGCGCTCACCGGAACGTGGCGCTGCGCGGCATGTGGTTCGACTTCTTGCGCGGCTGCTTGACGCCCTGGTCGCCGTCGTCCGCGCCGGCGCCGCCGCGGATGGCCACGAACGGGTTGTACGCGCCACGCGACTGCTGCTGCTGCTGCTTGCGCTTGCCGCCGTTGCGCCTGTTGCCGCGCGCAGGCACCGCGGCGTTCAGGTCCAGCTTGGCGCCCGAGACCTGCTCGCTCGCGGCCGCGTAGTCGAAGCTCGACGGCGCCTGCGTCTCCTCCTCCTCCGCCTGCTCCTGCTGCTCGTCCATGCCGATCTGCTGCATGAAGTCCGCCGCGCGGTCCTTCACCTCGGACGTAAGTGACTCCGTCTGGAGCGGCCCGCTCTCGACCTTGCGGCGCTTGCTGCGGTTCGGCATGTGGTACGTCTCGGCGATGGACTGCGGCACCGCTGGGGCCGGCGTCTCGCGGTCCGCCGTCGGCGCAGACGCCGCGCTGGACGCCACCGCAACTTCCGTGACGTCGCTCTCCTCCACCGCAAAGCTGACGCGCGCCACCATCTCGTTCACTTGCTGGAGGATCGACGCATTATCTTCCACGGACGTCACGGCAGCTCCTCCCAGCTGCA
The DNA here is from genome assembly GCA_023338175.1 of Phytopythium delawarense. Taxonomy (NCBI): domain Eukaryota; phylum Oomycota; class Peronosporomycetes; order Pythiales; family Pythiaceae; genus Phytopythium; species Phytopythium delawarense. Next base: position 17,516 of record JAADYF010000156.1, read on the forward strand.
GCGGCTCGGCCGACTCGCTCTCCTCCGCACACATAGCTTTCCGCTTGCCGCTCGTCCACGCCGGATGGATGGTTTCGCTCGTTGACCGCACGGTGTTCAGCACGTTCGAGCCCGCCCCAACGGCCTGCTCCACGCCATGCTCGTCCCACACCTTCCTCTTGCTCGCAGGGACAGCGACGTCACGACTAGCGGACGCTGAGGCGGTCACGTCCTTCTGCTTCGCTTGCTCCTCGCTGAACGCCGTCTTCGCGGCCGCGATCATGGTAACCAGATCGTGCGCGTGCTTCCGCACGAACGCCGGGACGGGATGGCACGTCCGGAACAGGTAGTCCGAGCGCGTGGGCAGCTGCTTCGTGAGCTTGATCAGCACGTGGTTGGGCATGATGTACCCCGTGGACTCGTCTTCTGCTCGCGCGACGCGGTCTCGCCACAAGAAGAGCGTCGTGAAAACGCGCTCCTGCAGCTCGGACGGCGTCGTGAGCCCCACCGTGCTCTTCAGCCGTTCGAGCAACGGCAGCGCGGCCTCCGCCGACGCCTTGGGCTTGTCGTACACTTGCAGACACAGCTTGCTCGAGTTCTGAAGCGCCTCGAACAGCAGACTGGACTGCGCCGCGTTCGACTGCGCTAGCAGTTCCTTCTTCATCACGTCGTAAATGTACAGCAAGTATCGCGTGTCCTCGCGCGCATACTTGACCATGTTCTTGTCGAGCGGCCGGACACGCCAGTCCGCGAGCTGGTACTGCTTGTCCGCATCCACCGAGCAGTGGCGCTTGAGCAAGTATGCGAGCGAGAAGCGCGGGTACTGCAGCAGACGCGCGGCCTGGCCCGTGTCGAACATGTTGACGACGTATAGTCCGAGGTCGCGCTGCAGCCACATGATGTCCATGTCCGAGCCGTGCAGCACCTTGACCTTCGCCGGGTCGCACAGCACGTTGTTCAGGATCTGTAGCTTGGACCGCAGCGCCAGCGTGTCCACCAAGAAGTCCTCCGTGGCTGTGGACACCTGCATGAGGCACACGATGCCCATGTACGAGCGGTAGCTGTGGTGCTCGAGATCCACGGCGATGACGCGGGTCTCCGGCTTGGACAGCGACTGCATCATCTTGAGCAGCGACTCCTCCGAGTCCACCCACAGGTACGACGCGTCTTCGACCGGGACGTGCGGGTACGGGTCCTTGGACGCCTCCAGTTGCCACTCGGCGTACTTGAGTGCGCGGATCTCGCGCACGTACGGGTGGCGCCGCAGCAGCTGCGCCTCCTCCGACTCGTCGTCGTCGTCCACGTCCATGGCAGCGCCGTCGTCCAGCGCGTGTACCTTCACCCTCAGCTTAGACACGAACGGCGCGTCCGAGTTGTCGATGTTCTCGTCGAACTCGTGCTGCGGCTTGCGCAGCGAGTGCACGTGCCTGGCAGGCCCTGCGCTGGCATTCGGCGCCGCTCTGGTTGTCGCGGCATCGCCCTTGTCTTCCTCTGTCTGCGCGTCCTTGCCGCTCTTCTTGAACTCGAGCGACTTGTTCTCCAGCGCGCGTGAGCCGGCAGTCGTGGCGCTGTCGCCGCCCCTGGCGAACAGCTCGAGCTGCTTGGTGGCCTCGTCCAGCAGCGCGTCCACGAAGTCGGTGATCCTGGCGCTCGGCTCCGGCCCGTCGAACAGCTCGCGCGCCGCCTCGTCCTCGTCCTCGCTGTCGTCCTCGCCGCCCTTGCCGCGCGGTCGCGGCGTCAGCAAGTCCACCAGCGCCTGCGCCTTGGCCCCCGAGCCGGCCGCGCGCGCGCGGAACGCCGCGCTGAACTTGGCGTGGAAGTGGTACCCGTCGTCCTCGGACGCCACCGCGTTCGACGCCTTGACCGACAGCAGCACCTTGCGGTACAGCGCGTCCACAAACGCCTTGACCGCCGCGCCGCCGTCCCCGCCGTCCGCCGCCATTGCTTCGCCGTCGATCGGGTGTCTGACCGTGGACGATTCGATTGGGCACCAACACGAGTACCCCGTCGCGGCGTAACCCACAACGGGTACCCTTTGGGTTATGTCCCCTTTTGGTTGCGACCGTAACCTCACTGCCATGGTGGCCTTCCAGCACACGTCAGATGAAGCCATTCATGACAACAACGCCACCACCTCCATTGCTCAAGGATGCTCATTCGATTACCACGACGGCAGCCATCCGTCACGATGACCGTCCTTTAGAGCAAAGCATTCGATTGAGCATTGGAACGCAACAAGTTGGAGAGCGTCGGCAGCCAGGCACGTCGCCCCGACCACCTCACCACCCTCAGCCGCCCAGCATGTCGACGAGCTGACTGCCGGTCGGGCGATCCCTTGGCTCGCGCTGCAGACACGCGCCGGCGATGCGCTTGATGCGGTCCGGGCAGCGACTCGAGAAGCTCGGCGACAAGTTGCCGGCCATGACCTCCTTGAGCACCTGGAACGGCTTGAGCGGCTTGCCAGTCTCGTGGTGAACCGCGTCGCTGTACGGGATCGCGCACGTGTCGAGCTCCGAGAGCAGCACGCCGAACGAATAGATATCCGACTGCTGCGTGTACCTCGTGCCCTCGAGTACCTCGGGTGCCGTCCAGTAGGGCGTGCCCACGCCGGCCGTCATATCATCCTCCTGCTCGCGGCTGACGCCAAAGTCGATGAGCTTGGGCTCGAGCGAGCGCGTGAGCAGCACGTTCTTGGACTTGAGGTCGCGGTGGATCAGCGGCGGCTCGCGCTCGTGCAGGTACTGCAACGCACGCGCCAGACCAATAGCGATATGGATCTTGTCGCGTGGCCAGGACAGGAGGTCGCCTTGGCGTTTCAGGAAGTTGTGGAGATCCCCGCCGGGAAGGAACTCGAGTACCAGGACGAGATTGCTGATAACACTCCAGGCCACGCCGATGAAGCCGATGATGTTGGGGTGAGTCAAGCTCGCACTCAGCTGGATCTCGCTCGTGAAGTCCTGGAACTCGTCGAACGACGGCTGCTTCGTCTGAAGCAGTCGCTTGACGGCCACCTGCTCGCCGCGGAACTCGGCTAGCCACACCTCACCGAATGCACCCTTCGACAGCGCCTTGACCAGCACGATTTGCTCCAGCGGTAGACGCTTTCCCACCAGATTCGGGTCGTTGTATAGCGCGCGCAGGATACTGTTCGACCCGCTTTCACTGTCGTCCCCGTAGGCGGATGACCTGTCACGATTCGTCGGGAGGTAGATCGTGCTGTCGGGGTCCGTGGTGGCCGTCGATAGCGTTGGTCGTGTGCTCTCACCTTCGCTGTACCTGTGCTTCGCGTAGTTGGGCATCGAGTTGTTGGTCGGCAGTGACCCCACGGGTGACAACAGCGCGCTCGGGTCGATGGTCGGCTCGTGGTGGAATTGCTGAGGCAAGGCCTTGCGACGGTGGCGGCGCGCAAAGAACACACCGGCGAGTATCAACATGATGACACCGACGGCGATGGGGATCAAGTACAGCAGGTTGAAACTGTCCGACGTGCTGACATCCACGTCGGAGAACTCGAGCAGCCACGCGTCGATCCACTCCGAGGGCGTCGGGACACTGTAGCCAACGCTCTCAGGGTCACCCGTCAGTTTGTCCGTACCTACGCATGGGACCACGTAGGAGCCGTAGGTGTCTGAAGCCTGGCATTTGTCGTATTCTGGTTCCGCGTCGCTGTTCATGGTGTGCATGGCGTACACTACGTACGAAATGTTGGTCGACGTGTCTTGCCACTTATGTTTGAGCAGGTTGATCTCTGGCGCTCCGTCAGGGTCACCGCCCGTGGCCCACATGGCCTTGTGCACCCCGAATTCTCCGTCAAATGTTTCAGTGGCGCATTTGCTCGCGTTGATCATCTGGTCGCCGTTGCAGAACTCATTGTTGTAAACGATCGAGCCGTCAGGCTGCGAGCAGTTGTTCTCTGTGCACCCAACAGCGATATACTCGTCGATTGAGACCGTCAGACTTGTCAGGCTTGCGCCATCCTTGCTGTAAAGCCGAAGTGGCTCGCGGTTCGGGCTAAGTGTGTATCCCGAGTCCCAGAGCAGCGCACGCTGCACGCGGCCGTCTAATATGTCGAAGCTCGAGATGCCGGCCGCAGTCAAGCGCTCCTGCACATCTGACGGCACGCTCGCGATGGTTACACCAGCGACGACGCTGCCCGGGTTGTTCTTGCAGTTGATGTAGATCTGTAGCGCCACGTCCGAGTTGGTGCCATCGTTCACGTAGCCGGTTGTGTCCGGGAGTCCAGAGGACGAGGTCGAGAGCCTGAAACACGCGGCTGGCAGCAACGCCAGCACCGCAACAGCGCGACGCGCCATGCCGAAGGTGGGTGACCTTGTGAAGTGGAAAGACTTGTGAGTGCTGAAGCGAGCGTGGCCCTTGCTCAATTAGGACAACAGAAGACTGAAACGGACAAGCGTGAACGATCGCGGCTAAAAGGCAATTCGTTGTGCTGTGAATGGAAGTTGACTGTTCAGCGCGTTTCTTCCTCTTGAGCCATCGCTCCGCAATGGAACCCAACGGAAGAAACACCATTGGTTGGTTTCTCTCGCTGACACCCAGCAGGCTACGGAGCGATGCCCACCCACGCCGCGGACTTCTCCCACAGCTCCTTGCCCAGGTCCTCGTCCTGAGCCAGTGCCGACGTCTTCCACACCTCGTCGATGCGGATGTAGGCGGCGTTCTGGGCTCCAAGAGGAATAGGAAGCTCCGACGCGAAGCGAGCCATCCAGCCGCCCGAGATCGCCGACGTGCTGACCTTCATGCCAACCATGCAAGCATACCCCTTGAGGATCGGCATGATGATAGCCCTCGTCACGGCGCTGTAGTCTCGGTAGAGACCCGTGTCTGGTGTGAAGCCTGGCGTGTACGACACGATTTCGGGTCCGTCGGGAAAGCGACGCGCAAACTCCGCCGCGAACAGCAAGTTGAGCAGCTTGCTCGTGGCGTACGACTCTCGGCCGTTGTACGGCTGCAAGCCCCGCGCAAGCTTTTCCAGGTCCTTCACGTACGGGTGCGGCATGCCCGTCTTCTCGGCCGGGTCGTGTGTCTCTGAGGCGATCATGACGACGCGAGACGTCTGATTGCGCAGCTCGTTCACCAGCAAGAAATGGCCCAGGTGATTGATGCCGAACGTGCTCTCGAAGCCGTCAACTGTCAGCTCCTTGGTCGACGTCTGGATACCGGCGTTGCATACGATCGAAAACAACTGGCGGCCGCGCAGCGAGTCGGTGAACGCTCGAATGGACGCGAGGCTTCCGATGTCGACGATGGCCGACTCCACCTCGCTAGTCGCGTGCGCCGAGGTCTTGATGGCAGCGACCGCTTCGTTGACGCGCTGCTTGTTGCGGCCAGCGAGGATCACGTGTGTGTTTGGCAGCTTGGAGAGCGCGAGGCAGCATTCGTAGCCGACGCCCGAGTTGCCGCCGGTGACGAGAATGATCTTGCTTGAGGGCTTCATGGAGCTTGCGTGGGGTTAAGTGGCAGTGGGCAGAGGTGGCAGCAGCAGGGGTAATTGGGGAATGAGCGAAGCTTGGAAACGGCAAGAACCGAAGAACCGGAGGCGGGCTTGCTGTCTCATGAGACCCACCGACCAGCAGGAGTGAGTGCTCGCTTCAATGGTCGTCATTCCTGCTGAAGTTGTGATGATCTGCTCAGTCAGTTGATGCAGTCATGAAGAGTGTTGGCGATGTCACTTCGTTGCAACAACTGAGGCGTCCTGCATGTCGAACAGCATCAGGTGGACTCTCTCCTCGCATGCGACCATCTGTCTGTTGTGTGTGACCTGTTGAGGACAATCACGAGGACCCATGACCACTCTCATCTGATCGATTCAGTTCATGGTGTTCTCTTGCTCTTCGCATATGAAATCGGTCCCATCTACGAGCGTCCACATCCCGCGCAGTCCCCACTGAACGCCCGCGTCGCAACGCCAGTCGCCTTGAGAACCACGCGGCCACCCGGACTCGCATCTCGTCCAGGCGATTGCGGCGTCTTGGGGCTACCACCGATGCTATCCACTCCCGAGCACCGCTGGTCATGCACCACCAGCACGAGCTGCTTGACAACGTCCATCACCTTGCGTCCTTGCTCCCAGCTCTCCGCCCCGCCGTTCATCTTGGCCGTCGTGCGAGCGAACATCAATCCTTGCTGCTCGCAGAACACGCGGACTCGCTCCAGGTCGACAGCGCCGGCTGGTCGAGGCTGCGACGGCGACACCTGGTCGATCTTGTTCTCGATGACGGTGACGGCCGTGAGCGAGTCGCCCGCGGTTTCACGCAGCGCGTTCAGCCACTCCCCGAGCTTGTCGAAGCTCTCGGGGTCGGCCATGTCGTACACGAGCAGCGCGCCATCCGCGCGGCGGTAGTGCGAGCGCGTGATCGCGCGGTAGCGCTCCTGGCCGGCAGTGTCCCACATGCGCGCCTTGATTCGCTGGAGATGCAAGCGTAGCAAGTAAAAGGCGGGATGTTAGTGTCGAAGCAAGGTGGGTAAGCTGCTGAAGTCTCAATCAACTCATCGTACGCCTTTGCCGCCGGTGTCGCGGTCGCTGAAGTCGAGACTGCCGAATTCGGCTTCGAGCGTGGTGGGTCGCCCATCCTGGTACCCGTCATCACCAGTCACGGCCACGGACAGCACGCTGCTCTTGCCGACGCCCGCGGTGCCGAGAAGGATGATCTTGTACATCGGGGTGGAGCCTGAGGTAGCTGACTTCGTGGTTGATGAAGGGGAGCCAGGCGCGCCACGGATTGCTCTGGTTGTGCGAGGAGAAGAAGGCGGTGACGATGCGTCCGCGTGAAGCGAGTCGCGCAACTCGTGCGGAGTCACCACGCCAGCTTCGACGTCGACGAATCGCAGCGTCACTGGTCGTGGCGCACTCTGGATGCTGTAACCAAGCAACAACGAGCCAGTTGAGAATGGCGTTCGCGTACAGTAGAGTCATTGGGGATTGCTTCGACCTGCGAATGACATCCTCGCAGGGAATGTCGACGATATGGTCGTCGCCAATGTGCGTCAGGTAGAGCCCTGGCCTCAGCGTGCTGCATGTCCGTCCAAGCACGAGTGATAAGTCAGAGACGACACCAAGTCAGCAACACCAAGAGCATAAAGTTGATAGAATACAGATGCTCTTGGTCAGCGCGCAGGCTTGCATTGTACTCGAGCGCGGGTCCTGTTCCATCCGGTCCCTGCAGTCCCCACCCCATATGTCGGTCACCAACTCCTTCGCTCAGACTGGTCACTGCCATCATCACCCAAACTCACCAAGGTGAGCTCACGCAGGCGGATCGTGTAGATGCCATTGCCCGTGTCGGGAAACTGCGCCGGGTGGAATCGTAGACCGAGCTTCTCGCCCTGGAACTGCACGCGAAACGCGATCTTCCAGGGGAGATCTGCATCGCGAGCACTCAATTAGCACACGCTGTCACTGCGTGCTCTTGGCATGCCGTGATGTCCTCACAATCCGATACGTCGTCCGTCGAGACAGCAGGCGCAGGCGCGAGCTCCGTCGTCATCGTAGCACTGGGTGGTCTTGCAGGTGCCTTCAAGTCGATCAACGGCCGCCTGCCCTCCAAACCAACTGTCGGCCCCGCGACCGATCGCGCCGTCGCCCGTTTCAGAGTGCAGAGCCGAGGAGGAAGCGCTCCATTTTTGAGCGGACGCGATCCCATCCGTCGCGCCACCTCATAAGACGACGGTCATGACCGAGGAAATTAGCGTGGAGGTGTTCACAGATGGCCTGACGCGCATCGACCGCGTGCTGGACGACTCGGGCTTCGCGTTCACGGCGCTCAATGTGAATGTGCGCTCTCAATCTACTTTGGCTGGCTGCAACTTGGTGGAGGGTGGCGGCTGATGGTTTTCACTCGCGACAGGACAAGGAACTCGTCAACCTCGAACCCGTCAAAAGCTACCCGCACCTCCTCTTCGTCAATGTGGCACGCAACCAGATCGCAGATCCGTCGCCGCTCGCAGAGCTCCCGTACCTGGTCAGCGTCGACCTGTCCGAGAACGCTCTAGCTGCCCCACCTGCGCTCCCGAATGAGCACCTGAAGGTAGGAGCCTGCTTTCTACGATGAATTGGCAGTCCTTCATCTGACTATGAAGCTGCTGAAGGCCGTCGACGTGTCTGGGAACCAGATCGCATCGCTGCAGGGCTTCCAATCTGCCTCGATCTCGTCGCTGAAGATAAACGGTTCGTCTTGCTTCATTCAGCAACTGTCATCGGAGGCCACTCGCCTTGACCGCGACGATGACCACAGGGAACGGCCTCGAAAGCCTCGCCGGTCTCTCCGGGTTGCCGGCTCTCACGGCCCTCGAAGTGTCAATGAACGCCATCACCTCGCTGGACGCTCTCGGGGCCGAAGAACCTCCTAAGCTGGAGCACTTGCAGCTGGTAATTCGTTAGATCGCCTTCGTCTTCGTCAAACTCGTCGTTGATCGACCTCGTTGGTGTGCAGGGCGGCAACCAATTGGCCAGCGTTGAAGGAATCGAGCGCGTGTCTTCGCTTCGGGTCCTGGGCCTCGAAGAGAATGCGGTGAGCTGGAATGGAATTCGGCACAACATCGACATCACACATATTTCGTTTTGACACTTCCAGGGCTGCACTTGTTGTTTCCCACGCTCAGATCGAGTCTCTCGACGCCTTGGAGAAGGTTAGCGCACTACCGACACTACAAGAGCTCAACCTGAAGGGCAACCCAGTCGTGGACGCCGAGAACTACCGACTGAGCGTGATCCTGTTGGCCCCAACACTCACCAAGCTGGACGACGAGCCTGTGACAGATGACGAGCGACTCGCGGCAGTCGACTTCCGGCAGCAGAAGGAAGCGGAGGCTGCGGCGGCAGCTGAGAGCGCTGACGAGTAAACGGGAGCAACTCGATGCAAAGGACAAAAGCGCAGAAGCATGTTTATTATCATTTACCGAGAGACTATGCCGAGACTCATGCCAGCTCGCTGTTCGCTTGCCATCGCAGTCAACGACGCCACCTCCCGGCAAAGAGACGCGTGGACGAGCGTATAGAGGAGAACGCTGGCAGAGGCCTCGAGACACGGGCAGCACGAGCGAAATCGCAGACACGAACGCTTGGGACGCGCTTACTGCTCCGCGTCCTCCTTCGGGTTGAGCTTGATCATGTCGTCGATCCGCAGGATCGTGATGGCCGCCTCGGTCGCGAAGCGCAGACTCTTGACCTTGCTAATGGCGGGCTCCACCACGCCGGCCGCGAGGTTGTCGCGCACCTGGCCCTCGAGCAGGTCGAGGCCCGAGAAGCGCAGCTCGCGCTTCGACGCGTCGCTCTGCGATGTGTTGTGGTGGGCACGGAGGCGCGCCACGAGCTCCGACGCGTCCTTGGCGGCGTTCACCGCCAGCGTCTTGGGGATCACCAGCAACGCGTCCGCGAACTCCGTGATGGCCAGCTGCTCGCGCGAGCCGAGCGTCGTCGCGAAGTTCTCGAGGTAGATCGACAGGGCCGCCTCGACGGCGCCGCCGCCGGCGACCAGCTGGTTGCTCTCGAGCATGCGCTTCACCACCATGAGCGAGTCGTGCAGCGACCGGTCCATCTCGTCCAGCATGTTCTCGTTGGCACCACGGAGGACGACCGTCGTCGCCTGGCGCGTCTTGCAGCCCTTGATGTAGATGAGCTCGCCGTCGCCCACACGCTCCTCGCTCACCTCCGCCGCCTCGCCCAGGCTGGACGCGTCGAAGCTTTCCTCGCCGTCCATGTCGGCGAGCGTGAGCACCACCTGGCCGCCCGTGGCCTTGGCGATGCGGCGCAGGTCCTCCTTCTTGCAGCGACGGACGCCCATGCAGCCCGACTCGACAAAGTACTTGAGGCACAGGTCGTCGATGCCCTTGGTCGTGAGGATCACGTTCGCACCGGCGTCAATGATCTTCTGGATCTTCTCCTTGGTGATGTCGATCTCGCGCTGGCGGATCAGCTCGAGCTCCTTCGGGTCCGTCACGACGACCTGCACGCCCATCTGCATGCGGTGGCGCTGCAGGTCAAAGTCCAGGAGCGCGATCCTGGCGTCCTTGATGTACGTGGGCATCTGCTGCGACGCCTTGGTGCAGTTGAGCGCGAAGCCGTCGACGAGCTGCGTCTCGAGCGCGCTCTTGCCGTGCGCCTTGAGCACGTTGATCGAGCTCACGGGGTACCTGGACACGACCTTGCCCTTGGCGCCCTCCTCCGTCACCTTGACCGACGTGACGGCGTCGACCACGAGGTTGGCGAAGAAGTCGCTCTCGGGGCCGAGGATCTTGGAGGACATGCTCGTCTTGGCCGCGTTTACGAGGCTCTCGCGCCCCAGCGAGTCCACCGGCACGCTCAGGTTCTCCTTGATGTACTTGACGGCCTCGCGCATCGCCAGACGGTAGCCGGCGATGATCGAGGTCGGGTGGATCTTGTTCTTGACCAACTCGTTCGCGCGCTACAAAGGAACGGAGAGGCCAGGCACGCGGCGCACACTCAGTCAGCACAGCTTCCATCAGTATTCACCCATGAAACGAAGTGCTAGCCTACCTTGAGGAGCTCGGCGGCGATGATGACGACCGAGGTGGTGCCGTCGCCCACCTCCTGGTCCTGCAGACCGGCGAGCTCGACGAGCACCTTGCCGGCCGGGTGGTCCACCTCGAGCTGCTTGAGGATGGTCGCGCCGTCATTGGTGATGGTCACGTCGCCGATGTCGTCCACGAGCATCTTGTCGAGCCCCACGGGGCCGAGCGAGCTCTTGACGATGTTGGCGATGGCCACGGCCGCCGTCACGTTCTGCTCGCGCACGTCCTTGCCCGACGTGCGCGTGCCGTCCACCACTAGGTCCGCCGTCTCCATGGCTTAGATCTTAGGAATGTTGCTGTCTTGGCCTGCTGCTGTCTGGGGGCTGCTGCTGCGGCTGTCGCGGCTGCTTCCGGGTCGATGAGGCGTCGCTTTAGCGCTCGCTCTGGTCGCGGTTTGGCTCGCCTCGGCTGTTGGTCGGGGGAAATCGTGTGGTGCGAAATCCTCACGATCCGATCTTTCGGATGTTTTCGACCAATGGGATCTAGTGGAGCCTGTTTTTATCCAATCAAGTGCTACTTATCATTTTCAGCCAATGATATTCGGTTCAAAGTGTCATTCAAGAGAATATCTCATCATTGTGACATAAGTTTCCTTTGGCGCGCGCTTTGAATTGAGCGACGCGGCAAAGGTGAACGATCTGGGCGAGGGCGAGAAAGGTCGGCGTGGGGATGGCGACGGTGGCGGAGGCGATCGCGGCGCTGCAGGGCGGGGACGCGGCGCCGCTGGCGCTCGTGATGGCGCAGCACCAGGTCCAGCAGCGGAAGCGCGCGGGCGACGGCAAGAGGAAGGGCAAGACGAAGGGCCGCAAGAGCAAAAAAGTGCGGCTGACGGACAACAGCGGCGACGAGGAGGAAGATGAGGACGAGGAGGACGAGGGGGAGGACGAGGGGGACGTCGGCGAGGAGGTGAGGTCGCTGCCCGGGAAGACGCTGGATGGGTTCTACCCAGCCGCGATCCGGCTTGTCACGGGCGACCGCGGCGAGGACGAGGACGGCGACAGGCGCCGGTACTTGAAGGGCCTGATGAGCATCGCGCAGTTCACGGCGCTGCTGGTGGAGAACAAGGAGGCGGCGATTAACAAGGAGCACGTCTTTGAGATTGCGCAGGAGCTGCACGACCGCCTGCTGCGGTTGCGCGGCGACGCGGAGCAAGCCCAGCAGACACAGGAGGCGATCGCGCTCCTGTGCGAGGCCTGCTGGAAGAACAATTTCTACGGCATGGCGCACTCGCTCGTGACGCAGCTGTTGCCGTACCTGATTGTGCGCGCGTATGAGTCGCCCGCTACCGGCAACTTCAAGGCCAAGAAACACCATGTGCGCCGCCTGTTCGCAATCAAAGACGCGCTGCTCTTGCTGGACTTTGACGACGAAAGCAGCGGGTGCGTTCGCCTTCATCTCGATGGAATCCGAGTGCTGGTGGCAATGGTCTGACAGTATTTGCGCTTTCGACTTGGTACTGATTTGATCAGGCTCCTGCGTGACATTCTCTTGCGCTGCTTCATCCAGCCAAACCTGTTTCGGTCTCCGGACGCGGTTCCGTTCTTGAGCTTTTTGTTTAGTCTCCACCTCCCGTTCATCGAAGACATCAACGAGACCGTGCGCAACCAGATCCCGAATCAGAGGCGCTCGATCTTGAAGAAGTACGGCAACATTTACTTCAAGGTGCGTCCACTCGTCGCAAAATCTCGATAGACGTGCAGCTAAACGCATATGTCCGTGTGTATGAATCGCACAGGCGTGGGTCGCAAGCAAGGGCGAGTTCCGCGAAAAGATCGAGGAGGAGTGTATCCAGCGATACATCAACGATGCTGTCCATGCCAGCAGTGTATCACTCTACTCATCCGTCCGCGCCGTCGTGCAGATCTTCTTCGAGAACAAACGACACACAGGCGTCGACGAAATGCTGTACCGAATTTGCAGCCCGATTCTGTGGCGTGGCGTGAAGGCGGCAAACGATTCTGTGCGTCGGCAAGCGGCGATTCTTCTGTTCGACAACTTCCCGCTCCGCGACCCACAGTTCAACAACGAGATGATGGATCTCTCGTTGCAGAAGCAGTTTGACGCGTTCGAGGGATTGCTGGGCGATTCACACCCTGCAGTGAGAGTGGCTGCGATCCAAGGCGTGGCAAAAGTTCTCTCAGTGTACTGGGAGCTGTTGCCATCCGAGACGATCCGATGTTTCGTGTCCAAGCTCGTGGTGGATCTCGTCAACGATGTCTCGTCGAGCAGTGTGCGCGCTGCTGTGTTCGAAGGCCTCCAGTTCATCCTGGACAACCACAACTCGCATTCCATCTTGAAGCCGCTTTTACCCATGGTACGTCGTGTTCGTGTTTATGTATTGCTATTGCTAGGATCCAGAGCACTGACAGCTCCAATGTTTCTCTGATTGCAGCTCGCCCCTCTTCTAAACGAGCGCAACGAAAAGGTTCGAGCTGAGTTTGCCGGGTTGCTCGTCCGGATCAAAAGCATCCGGAACCTTCACTTCTACGATGTCGTTCCTGTGAACGACCTCTTGTGCCGAATGGTCCTCGATCGCGAATGTCCGTTGGTTCGGAAGCAGCTCGTATCGCTGTTTCTGAATTCATACTTTCCCCAGAGCGTCGGCGGATCATCCCAAGTGGCTCGATGCCTTGCTCTCGTGAAGAAGAACCCCGAAGCTGCCATGGTCTTCTACGGAAGTGTCGCCGACCAGGTGTCCGTCGGATCCGTGTGCAAACTCGCGGCGCTTCTACTCCGAGTGTCAATCAACTTTGTTTCAAAGCGGCTGAAGCAGCCTGCTGAGAAGCACCATAACACGGACGACGATGAGGACGAGGACGAAGAAGAGGAGGAAGAGGGGTTCGGCATCTTGGGCCAAGTCGTGGTCCTGGAGGTGATCGGGAGTCTGCTGAAGAGTGTCCACGATCAGGTGATGACAGATGACCGATATGCGGAGTGCAAGAGTTTTCTCGGTGAACAGCTCAGTGTGCAGTCGTTGGAGGCTCTGCTGGTCGCGTACAGTGAAGACCGCCCGTATGATCAAGAGGCGCTAAGCTCGGTGTGGCGAATCGTCGGGTACCTTGGCGAGCTCACGGAAGGGAGTCTGCTGGAGCACCTCGTGGAAAACCTGATGCAGATGGATGAGAGTTCGAGCCGGAAGATGCTTGAGTCGATGATCGACTGCTTATCGAAGTGGGGGCAGCTGCCGTTCCTGGTATCCAAGTTGACGACGTTCCTTCTGCACTGGAAGGAGAACGCGTTCACTGGTGCTGCGGATCCAACTTCCAAGTCGAAGAAGAGCAAGAAGGTAGCAGCGTTCAATCTCAATCCTGTCGTTGTGCTCGGCGCGGTGGAGTACATCGCGCAGTCGTCTCTTGTTCGCTGCCCTACCGAACTGCTGGAGCAGCTCTACGACGCGCTGGAGGAGTGTGTCGCCCCGATTCTCGAGTTCGATGAAGAAGAGGTGAGCGCAGCGTTCAAGGTAAACGGCTTCGGACTCCTCCGCTTGCTGGAAATCTACGCGCGGCTGTCGATGACGCTCGAGTCCTCCAAGGTGAGCGTCAAGACGTCGAAGCTTTTCGCCAAGCCCTCCAAGAGCTTCAGCACCAAGGACGAGTTGCTAGCTCACCAGCCTGCAGAGCTGTTCACCCCACCCGACCCACTCGCCGTGCTGTTCCGCTGGGTCTCCCGTCTACTTGGTGAAATCCGAAGCGCCTCCGACAGCGAGTCTGAGCCGAAGGCAACCAAGAAGAAGCGGCGGCGCGGGAAGGACGACGAGGAATCGCCTCAGCTGAATTTGCTGGGCCGCTGGCGCAACCTTTTCTCGCTCGTGTGTTTGCTCGGCGCCGAGAGCATTGCGTTCGCGCTCGAGCGCAAGAAGGGATGGGAAGAAGACGGCCCCGCCGACAAGTTTGTCGACGCGTTCGTCGCGGCGCTGTGCGATGCGCTCGAGGACGCGAAAGAGCACTTCGAGCGCGTCGTGTTCTTCCAGGCGAGCCAGTTCCTGCACCTGCTCGAGACTGCGCGCGCCACGGCGGGCAAGGCGAACAAGCCGGTCAGTCTCCGCTCCTCGCTGTCCGTGTGGACGGGCGAACTCCTGCGCGCGCTCGAGCAGGTGCACGAAGACAACGAGGCTGCTTGCGCCGACCTCTGGGCCGTCGTGAGCCCCACGATCCAGCGCCAACAGCCAGCTGCAGAGGCGGAGAACGAGAATGCAGCTGCCAGCGAAGTCGCCGCGGCGTAAGGGAGCGCGCGATCCATAACACAACATGAAGGCATTGAAGACGGATGGGTCAAGGGTACGTAAATCTACATGGCTGTCGTTAAATTATGCAGTCGGCGCCGGCAACTCGCCCCTCGACGCGTGGTACTACCAAGGCGTAGTGTGTGTGGAGACGGTCACGGCTCCACGTCCGTCGTCTCCTGCCTGCTATGGACCCCCCAGCCAAGCGAGCGACTCACGCGACGGCCTCGCGCAGCATGCAGCCCGCGCGGTCGATGTCGCGGCACGTCGCTGACATGCGGCGCCGCGCCGGAGCCTGCCCAGCGCCGCCGCTTTCCGGCAGCCGGTCGGCCGCGCCTGGCACTTGCTCGTCTGCTTCGCCGACCGACCGCAGCGCCTCATGGGGCAGCAGCGCCGCGAGCGTCGGCCGCTGCGCCGGATCTACGACAAGCAGCTGCCGCAGAAGATCCACGATGGCCTCCTTGCCGCGCGTGTCCACGTCGCACTTGGCCAATAAATAGTCGAGGCCCAGGTCGGCGAGCAGCCGGAAGCGCGCGTCTCGGCGCTGCGGCTCGGCGAACGGGTACTGGCCCGCGATCATGGCGAAGAGCATGACACCGAGCGCCCAGACGTCCGCCTTGGCCGGGTCGAACGGCGCGCCGCCAACGACGCAGGCCTCGGGCGCCATGTACAGGATTTTGCCGACGGGCCGCGGGTCCAGCGGCGTCGCGAAGGTCGCGAGCCCGAAGTCCGTGATCTGGCAGCAGTCGTCGTCGTCCACGAGCACGTTCTCGAGCGACAGGTCGCGGTGCGCGATGCCGTTCGCGTGCAGGAAGGCGGCGCCGCGCACCACCTGGCGGAAGTAGCGCATGAGCTGCCGCGTCGAGAGCGTCGCGCGCTGCGCGTTGAGCACGGCCAGCAGCTCGCCGCGCGCGCAGAGCTTGGTCACGAGGAAGGCGACGTCGTCCTCCACGGCGCAGTCGAGCGCCGGCAGCACGTGCGGGTGGCCGCCGAGCGCGCGCACGCGCAGGTGGACCTGCATCTCGGTGAACACGTCCTCCTCCACGACGCGGTCCGAGTCCTTGGCGCGCCGCTGCGCCGCCCACGCGAGCTCCATGCGCTTGACGGCCACGCTGGCGCCGGACGCCGCGTCGCGGCACCGCAGCACCTGCCCGAATAGCGCCGGCGCCAGCGTCTCGAGCGCCTCGTACTGCCGCAGCATCGTCGGCATAACCAGCAGCAGCAGCAGAAGAAGAAGAAGAAAAGAGGAAGGTGGCGGGCGAGCGCGAGTCGAAAAGTGATATGTCGAGGAGGTGGCGGCGCTTGCTTGAAGGTGGCGGCGGTCACCTTGACGGAGCGTAACCCGTCGACAAAATCACGGAAGCCGCCGGCGCTTCAACTCGCTGAAGATTTCTGGCTGCCCAAGCGGCGTGTCCCACATCGATCGTAAAGATGCGAGGCGACTTGGCGTTTGTATGCGGTGCAAGCCGGTCAAGCGGGGTCCAAGCCTGGGATCGTCTGCCTGCGGTTCAGACTCTGGACCGCTGCTCAGGCCTCGAGTCGACTCGCGACGCGCCCGTTCAAGCGCGCGACTGCCTGCAGCAGCGACCTGAACTCGGCCCCGCGCTTCTTCCGCGTGGAAAGCCGCCGCGGGTGGATCATGACGGACGGAACGCCGCGGTGCATGATCAACCCAGAGCGTTCCATTGCTTTGGACCGGAAATGCGGGGAACGGCAGTTCTCGGCTGACTTCAACATCCCACACCGTGGGCGGAGTCCACTTCCTATTTTTTTTTCCCCTCTGCTGTGGCGCCGGACGGTTGCATCATGGCGCTGCATGTTTGATGGCGCAGGGTGTGGAGAGAGCGTCGGTGCTGAATATTGCCGGGGCGGCGCTAATGGGTCGGTGCGTGGCGTGCGCTCACCCACTGGGCCGCGGGCCGAGCGTATGGCCGGAAGTTAGGGGCTCCATAGCGCGAAACGCTGCTTGGAGTTCAGGCGGAATGGGTCGAGCGGTCGCGGCGTCGGGCTCGACGGAATGTCGAAGAGAGAGAGAGAGAGAGCAGGCGTTGGTCGCGCGCAGGGTGCATGCGGTCAGAGGGGAGGCGGGAGTGGCGCTGCAACGACCGCGTCGAGTGCCACAACCGCCTCGGACTGACGCGACGGACATTCGACGCCAAGCGCGTGATGGCGGATGTGATCAGATCGGACTCTGGGTCGTCGGACGAGCGGCTTGCCCCACGCTTCCATGCCACAGGCCAAGCGCTGCACGCATGCGGAGCGCCACGAGTCGCTCTGCACGCCCGCATCGACCGCGACGTTCGCTGCTGAGTGCACCAACAGCACCAACAGGACGGTAGCTGATCTTTACCGAGCACCTCCGACGACAGCGTTGGCTTCGTCGAGGGCCTCGAGCGCTCCGAGCTCGCTCCCCCCGTGCTCTACTGCGCTAGCCAGTACTGCCAGCGTCACACGCCTAGTAACGTCTTCTCTACGCCTTCCTGCTCGCAATCCCTGCTCTCTCGACCCCGGCGAGTGGAAATCAATTGGGCCAGTCGACTCGACGCATCGTCGCTGCGGACGCTGGTCCAGCCGGCCAAGAGACGGTATCGTATCCGTCGCTCGGGGCGTGCTGTCGTTGGTCAACCAATCACCCGGCCCAAGTCCCACGCACTGACGAAGAACGGGACCAGCGCTGATCTCCATGCCCCGCGAGGACAAGTCCAAGATGTTTTCGATCTAGCGGCGCGCAGGTCCTCGCGCTCGGTAAGAACGCAGCGTCGAACTGCCCATCGACTAATGGCCAACCCGATACTACGACGCCTATATCTTGGTCAACAATTGGCCGATCTGCCGACCGACACCGCGGGTGACCTGCCAGCCTCGCAGTCTCACCTTCGACAGTGTCGTGAGTCGGTGTTGCAGGCCCAGTCAGCACCGGAGCAACGAATGAATGCCTTTGGGTGACGGCTGTGCGCATTGGTGCGCGTCGATTCGCTGGCTGCACCACCAGCAACAAGACGACGACGGCAGCTCATCTTTACCGAGCACCTCCCTTCAACGTATTACAGCGTCGGCAGAGCGTGGAGACGACCGCTCGTGCGCCTGGCAGGACATTGAGAGCGATGGATTCGCGGCGGATCGAGAGCTTCCACGCAGATGACGAGCAGCGCGAGCCTCGAGGTGTTCACGGGGCCATTATGGTCAAGTTTGGCCGACCATGCTGGAGCATCGTGGTGAGACCAGGGGCGGCTCTATTTTCGGCCAATCGCCTTTTCCATTTTTATTTTTGTCGAATGAGCCAGCATGATTGATCGTACGGCGTTCTATTGAGGTGTGTGTGAAGACGTCCAGTTTGTGGGGGGGGGGGGGGGGG
>JAADYF010000157.1:0-35615 GCA_023338175.1 Phytopythium delawarense
TCAACGCGTTTATTTACTCGGCAATGCGACCGCACCCTTCCCAACATGGTCCGTCGCACATACACTCACGCGTACCGTTTGATGCGCACCTGGATGTGCTGGCGGCAAATGGGACAGTCCTGCAGCAGCTCGCCGCACTTGCCGCACGTCTCGTGGCCACACTGGAAGACCAGGTCCTTACGTCGGTCCTCGCAGATCGGGCACAGCAGCTCCTCATGGATCCGTGCCAGCTCGACTTCTGCCGATGACGTGCGGCGGTCGAGCTGCACCGCACCGCTAGCAAACGCCGGCGCGGCCGCTTGCTGCTGCCGCTCGCTATAATATACTTGCGCGGCGACAGGTACGCCTTCTGTTGCTGTCGGTGGCGCGTACGCAGGCGCTGAAGGAGCGCTGATGATCGGGTACGGCGGAGTGAAGTGCGTTGGCGGCTGGGCCACCGGCGGAGGGAACACCTCGACGCGCGGGAGGTCGTTGCGGTACTGGAAGGGCGGCCGGCGGGTGAGGAACCCCATCTCCTTGATGATGCGGTACTGATCCGGGATCTCCATGAGCGCCTGCAGCGCGAACTGCGCCTCGCGCAGTTGCGGCGTCGGGAACCTGGCCATGATTTTCTGCGCAAGGCACACAAGAGAGTCGGCAGGTGAGGCTCTGATCCATTTCGGACGCTTGACACCAGGCGGAGAACGCACGTGGTAGTCGACGAACTGGAAGTTGTCGAAGCGGCGGTGCAGCAGGTAGTTGTCGAAGTATTCCATGGCCTCCCAGGGCCCGTCGCCGACGCCCACCATGACGATGCTGAGCGGGAACTGGCTGGCGTACGTGATGGCGTCGATGGTCTCCTTCTCGTTCTTGCTGACCGCGTGCGGCGGCACGTCCACCGAGCGCGTCACCTGTCCGTCGGCGATGATGACCAGGATGTGGTACTCGCCACCCGACGCGTTGACGATGTTGACGGCCTGGTTGATGATTGGCGCGAACGACGTCGGGCCCGCCATGGTCACCTCGCGCACGACCTCTCGGTACCGCGCGCGGATGCCCTCGAGCGGGAAGCCCGCCAGCCGGTCGGCGCTGCGCTGCGCGAACGTGAAGACCGAGTGGTCGCCCGTGCGGTCGTCGCCGAAGCCGTAGACCGGGATCACGTTGTCCTCGTCTGGCGGCAGGCGGCGTCACGTTAGTTCAGTTCAGGGCAGTCACCACACACGCGGCTGGCAGCCGTGACAAGCCCCGGACGCACCAAAGTCGCACAGCGTGTTGCCGATCGTGTCGATGACGCTCTCGTACGGGTTGAGCGCGCTAGGGTCGTCCACGTCGTGCAGGCAGCGGCCCTGGAACGAGCGCTTGCCGCTCCACTCGTTCGACTTGGTGACTGCAGCGACAGCGGCGTCAGACTTGCAGCATCAGCAACGCACCGCTCCCTCATTCCAGCGACGCACAGTCGATGCCCACGATCATGTTGCAGCTCTCGAGTCCGTTGCGGCGCAGCGCTGCTCAGCACACACAGAAGCAGCCGGCCTTCGTCAGCGACGCTACGACCACCGACTGGCTGGCGGCTACCGCCCGAGTGACGCACCGTGCGTGACCTGTGGCAACGACGAGAACTGGTCCGGGATCATCTCGGTCGAGATGGACGCGCGGCCGGGAATGGGCGACGGACCCGTGTGCGTGCGCGTGTCGCGGCGCGGCGGCCTGCTCTGCGCGCTCGGGTTGTTGCCCATGGCGGTCGGCGGGAGGCGGTCGCGTCGGCGGGTAGCAGTCGGCGGGAGGCGGTCGAGTCTGCAGGCAGCGGGGGCGAGTCGGCGAGTGGGCGGGGCGGCCGGAGGATCAAGCGGAGAAGAAGGCCGAGTGGGTTCGCCGGCTGGCCCGAAAATGGAAGTTGGGGCGGCCGAAATGCCGAGCGGCATACAAACCGCAAGAGGAAAAATCGGCGTCTTTGTGGATACATCGAAAGAATCCGCGACAACTCCAGCCGCACTCTTGGTTTCAGTATGTCGATTGGCCCGGAAACTCGATGACCACCGTGTGCAAAGACGCAATTGAGACTCCCGACGGCAAAGACGATGAATGGGAGGGCCTGGCATTGCGAAGGGTTACGCGGGGTTACAGCATGCCGCCGGCGGGCGGCAGCTGCAGGTCGCCACCGGCCTCGGACTCCTTCTGGCGGTAGATGCGGTCCTCGGCCTGCTGCTGCTCGCGCAGCAGGCGCTTGCGCCGGTGGCGCTCCTTGCGCGTCTTGCGCTCGTCGAAGACCTCGATGCAGACGAGTCCGAGTTCGCAGACGGCCGTGATGATGGCGCTGCGCAGCTTGGGGCCCGAGTAGAGGTCCATGCGCAGCACCATCTTGACGACAAGCCCGTAGAAGACGGCGACGAGCAGCGAGGCCAGCAGCAGGTTGTACTTGTAGTTGCGCGCCTTGCGCAGGCGCTTGATCTTGACGCAGCAGAAGAACTTGCCGAAGTAGACCACGAGCCAGGCGAAGCCCAGCGGCGTGGGGTAGAACACGTAGATCCACTGCAGCAGGCGCTCGTTCTCGTTCAGCTCGCCCTGCGTGTACTCGCCGTCCACGTAGCTGGCCGAGTACGTCGTGCCCTTGCCGATGTCGAAGAAGGCCACGACCACCGCGAAGATGGCGAAGAACGTCAGCGACGCGTACGCCCAGCGGTAGAAGCGCTTCTGGTGCACGAAGCCCCAGTATCCCTCGGACACGGTCAGCATCTTGCCGATCGACCGCCGGTGCCCCATGGTGACGCCCCGCTTCCTCCTCCGTCCGGCGTGTAACCCTCGCGTTTGTCGTCCAGCGGCGGGCAGCAGGCGTGCGTTACGGCGGCGAGACCCGCACCAGCAGCAGCCGATGCGTCTTCAGCGCGCGTGTACGCCCTCCAGGCAGCGCGCGACGCAGCCGAGCCTCTTCAGCAGTCGGCCGGGCGACCGCGACCCAGCTTGTCCGGGTGATCGATAAGTGATAATGCGTCCCTCGGTCTGAAGTTGGGTGAGCGCGAGTTCAAAAGCGTCCAGTTGCGAGGGTTACGCGTGGGGGTACATTTCTGGATACTCCGTATCCCCTCTGAAACCGGATTCCCCGTTTCATCCGATCCGACTCACGTGTGATATACAAATTCCCGCAGGGTTTCGTTCCAAACGTGTGGCTCCCGACCGGATCCGAACGTCGATGACATCATGGAATGGATGTCATCACTTCGGAACTTCCGCATCAAGTCTTCCCTCCCTCTCCCCTCCCTCGGACCATGGCGGACGCGGTGACGACGGCCGTGGCGGCGGCGCTGGCCGAGCTGCAGGCCCAGCCGGTGCTGGTGCAGGCGCTGGTGGTGGTGGGCGCGGCGCTGGCGGCGCGCGTGGCGCTGCGCGTGCTGGGGCTCGCGTACCGGTTCTTCCTGCGGCCGAGCAAGCCGCTGCGCGCGTTTGGCACGTGGGGCGTGGTGACGGGTGCCACGGACGGCATCGGCAAGGCGCTGGCCATGGAGCTGGCGCGCAAGGGCATGAGCGTGGTGCTCATGAGCCGCACGCAGAAGCGGCTCGAGGACGTGCGCGCCGAGATCCTGGCCAAGTACCCAGGCGTGCAGGTCGAGGTGCTGGCCGTCGACTTCAACAACATCGACGACCCGAGCGAGCGCCGCGCCATCGTGGCGCTGCTGGATCGCCTGCAGGACGTCGGGGTGCTGTTCAACAACGTGGGCGTGTCGTACGACTTCCCGCAGTTCTTCGACCAGCTGCCGGACGAGCGCGTCGACTCGCTCATCAAGCTCAACGTGACGGCGCTCACCGTCATGACCAAGCTCGTGCTGCCCGGCATGGTGGCCCGCAAGCGCGGCGCCGTCGTCAACGTCAGCTCGGGCTCGGGCCGCCTGCGCGTGCCGCTACTGAGCGAGTACAGCGCCACCAAGAAGTACGTCGAGCAGCTCACGTTGTGTCTCTCGGACGAGTACAGCGCCAAGAACGTGCACGTGCAGTGCCACGTGCCCATGTTCGTGTCCACCAAGCTGGCCAAGATCCGCCACGCGAGCTTCCTCGTGCCCTCGCCCGCCACCTACGCGCGCGCGTCCGTCGCCTTCCTCGGCTACGACACGCTCGTGTCGCCCTACTGGCCGCACGCGCTGCAAATCTGGCTGTACGAGAACGCCCCCACCTGGCTCATGGTCAAGGTGCGTCGCCCACCACGCGCTGCTCCCATGCTGCACCTGTGGATCTAGTTGAGTTGCTGACATGGACTCGTGACGCGCAGATGGCCATGATGACGCACCTGTCGCTGCGCAAGCGCGCGCTCAAGAAGCTCGAGCAGAAGAAGACCCAGTAGGTCGAGCTGCTCGTTCGGCTAGGGTTTAGCGCCGCTGGCTTCGCTCGTGGTGGCGTGAGCACCAAGTGGCCCGACCCGCAGGGCAAGGAACAGCAGCAGCAGCAGGCGTTCGAGGCGCTCCAGCCTCGAGTCGCGAAGGCGTATGGTAATGCACTCCGCTCCATTTTCCCCTCGGAATTGCGCGAACAGGCAGACGCGGCGCGCGAACCCACATCCCGATCGCGATCTTGCTGGGAAGCAGACGCGTTCTCGCACCATCATGGTGACCACGCCGACTGCGCACGCCGACTGGCACGCAGGCAGGCTGGCAGCCGACGTCCATCTCTCCTTCTCTGTGATGGCGCAGACGACACTACCGCTCGCAGCCTGGTGGTCACCGGACCCTGTCATCATCAGGGCCGCCACGAACACGGGCTGCCGCCTCCAGTCCTGGACTCCACTGGAGTGGAGGATGATAGAGGGATGCGCGCACATCCCGAAGGCACCACGGAGGCGAACATGGCGACACAACTGCCGCGAACGTTTACTTGGCCGCGCCGCTCCACCCATCCTGCCCGCTGCCTCGGGCTCGAGTGCCGCTCGCACCGGCATTCCGCCGTCGTGCACTCTGCCGAGCGTTCACGTCGCGTTGCGTTTCGCGTGGCGGTCCTGCTGTCCTGCTGAGCAGTGCTGACCACCACGCGGCCCGCCACTGGTCGTCACGCGAGGCGCCTTGCCGAACGAGTGGTCGCCGCCGACGCCACTTCAGGCGACAAAGGCCCGCGCTTGCCCTTCACCAATGCGCCAGGAATCAGCCCTGACGCACGCCCCCGATACGGTACACACGCCGCTTGACCACCGGCCGTCATGCACCAGCGTCGGCGAACTTCGACCAGGTTCTTCGAGGAGGATCATCAGGCGGCGGAAGTGCTGGCATTGAAGTGTATGCAGAAGGGCATGCTCCGACTTGGTCGCGTGTTTATCCCGTGAAGTGCTGTTGTGTTTCGTCACTGTTTTTTCAAAGTGCGGACTGCATTTCAGCATTCACACACAGTCGGATTGTAAAGAAATGGCGAGAACCGAATTTTGCAGAGGCGAGGGTTGTAAAACCACAGGCGCTTTGCCGGCGCTTTTGCATAACCACGTGGAGTGCGGAGCAATCGGCCATCGACCGCGGGAGTCGCACGCGTTGCCAATCCGCAGCTTTCTCCTAAAATATTTGTCGAGGATGGCAACACGCCCCGGATTTTGAGCTTTTGGTTGGGACACTCGATCCAAAAAGCAAACGTCGCAGTCGGCCACATACAACTCCTCCATCAAACCCATTCGCGTCCAAAAAGGGACGCGTCAAGTCGTCGCCGGAGGTTTCTCCAATTCACTCACGTCCGAAAGCCAAAGCGAGGACAAATCCGTGTGCTACAAAATAGAAATCAAATCATCCGCCGCCAATCTGTTCCGCACATATGGTTCTCCAATTTCGCGCAAAAATGTACAGCGAGGACGATTGCCAACAACAACAAAAAAGATCGCGGCTTCATTTTGTGGGTATAGATGGGGCGTGGCATCCGGTGTACGGCAGTTGCGACCTCCACAAACGCATGGGATAAGGGCCAGATCGGCTCTCTTTGAGCGACTATGCCGTCCAAAACCTCTATAAATAGTTTCCAGCACCCAGATTTGTGGGAGCGCGGTGGTTTCTCTAATTTTCTGCCGCTCGCCCCGTCCACCAGTCGCCCCGTTCTTGTTCGGAATCGAACCTCAACGTGCGTTCTGGTGGATGCTCCACGATGATCGCTTTCACGAATGCATTTCGGAATGTTAGTATTCCTGCAAATCACTGCAAAGCGCCGACATGGCAAGACGACAGTCGCATCCGGTTTACCGTCGAATTACGCACGTGCGGCATTTCGACACTCCGAAATGCCATTCGTCCCCGAACCGCCTGCACACGCCAGCCCTGTCGCACTCTGCCCGCCGCATACAAACGCCAAGTCCCACGCCGCGTATTTCCGTCCCACGC
This sequence comes from Phytopythium delawarense, assembly GCA_023338175.1. NCBI lineage: Eukaryota > Oomycota > Peronosporomycetes > Pythiales > Pythiaceae > Phytopythium > Phytopythium delawarense. Next base: position 6,309 of record JAADYF010000157.1, read on the forward strand.
CGGCAAACGCCACGCTGCCCGCGCGCATTTCCCGAATTGCCTCGCCCGACGCAGCTAGTCCGTCCGACAGAGACCGACAGCCCGCCGGCCCGACCAACATGGGCGTGGACGGCCTGCTGCCCGTCGCGCTGCGCGCCACGGCGGCGCAGGACGCGGCCAAGGCGGCCGACGCTCCGGACCAGAGCCAGAACCAGAACCAGGCGCAGCAGGAGCGGGAGGAGGCGGCGGCGCTGGCGCGGCGGTCGTCGCTGCCGACGTTCGCGGACGAGGCGTCATCGGCGGCCTCGAGGCGCTGGCGCAGCTTCGACGCGGCACTGCTGGCATCGGGCCGGTCCACGGCCAGCGCGAGCGACGCGCGGGCCGCCAGCGGACTGGCGCGGCTGTCGCGCCGCATCGAGGAGGAGAGCGCGTGCCTGGCGCAGCGGCGCGCGCGCCTCGGCCGCCGCCGCGAGTGGCTGCGCTCCATGCGCGCGCTCTTCTCGGCCTCGCGCAAAGAGCGAGTGGCGCTGCTGCAGGTGCAGCTGGTGGCCGAGATGGCGCGTGCCAACCGGTCGCTCGTGGTGCTCAACGACGTGCGCACGCTCGCGCTGGCCTCGGACGCGCACGACCTGGACGGAGACGTCGATAATCAGGCGCTGCTGGACAGCGTGGCCGACGCCGACCGCGCGCTGGACGAGGACTGCCTGCACCACGTGCTGGCGCTGCAGGCCACCTTCCTGCGCGAGCTGGCCGCGCTCCACGCGCGCAAGGACGACGCGCCTGCCCCCTCGTCCAGCTCCGGCAGCGCCGCGCTGCGCGAGTTTCTCCAGGAGGCGTCGGCGTCCGGCGCCGCGCTGGCACCGCAGGACCGGCCCACGGTGACGCTCGCGCGCTTCGAGAGGCTGCTGGCGCGCCACCGGCTGCTGCAGCCCGCACTCAAGCGCGCGCTCGAGGAGCTGTGCGTGGACACGCTGCGCTCGCTGGCGACCCCGCCGGCGCTCAAGTACAAGCAGGAAGCGGACAGCAGCGGCGCCGCGGCCGTGTTCGACGAGCGCGCGCCGCGTGACGTGCTGCTGTCGCTCGTGCGCGAACTAGAGGACGCGGTGGCCGGCGCCGAGCTGCCGGCCGCGCTGCGGCCCGCCCTGCGTGCGCTGGTGGAGCAGATGGTCTTCTCGCGACTGGCCTGCGCGGGCTTCCGCGGGCACTCGACCGACCTGGACGAGCTGAACGCGGCCTGGCGTGAGCGCGCGGCCAAGGCGAGCGCGCTGGGCCTCGCGGACGTGGGTCTGGCGCCCGAGCTGCTGGCGCGCGTGCACGGGGACGAAGCCGCGCTGTTCGCCGGGTCCATCGAGGCGTTCTCGCGGCTGCCACACCTGGTACCCTCGAGCGTGCTGGCCGCGCTGCTGGACGCCGTGCGCACGCTGTACGCCGAGGCAGCGGCGGCGCTGCAGGAGCCCAGCGTATCGGCCGACGTGCTGCTGCCGCTGCTCGTGTTCGTGCTCAGCCGCGCCGAGCTGCCGCACCTGCACTCGCAGGTGTTCCTCATGGAGCAGTTCGCCGTGGGGCCCGCCAGCGCCGGCCTGCGGCTCAGCCGCGCCAGCGACGCCGGGGACGAGGACGGCGACGGCAGCGAGGCCGCCTACTACCTGGCGTGCCTGCAGGCCGCCATGGGCTACCTCATGGGCGGCTGCGGCGCCGGCAGCGCCTGCGGATCGGCCTCCGAGTGAGTGTGAGAGTGCGTGAGTGAGAGTGCGTCAAGTGCGTCAAGTGCGTTCGTTCCAAGACAACGGTATAGTAGACGGAGTGTAGAGTAGCCAAGAGCCCCACCGACAATGTGAACTAGTAGTCTGGAGATGATGAACCACCCGCGCGCGTTCCCTATTGCTGCAGCGCCTCGATCCACTCGCGCACGCCGTCCACAGCCGTCTCGACGCCTGCGAGACACCGACACACCCACACACGTGCGTGAGTCCTCACCCAACGCCATGAGCGACCGCGGGACGCCGCACGCACTGGTGATGCCGCAGCGCCGCAGCCACGGAGACGCGAGCAACTGCCGCGCGCTCGCCCGGTCGGCCGGCGCCTTGTGTAGGCAGTCGCCCAGGAAGTCGCAGAGCTCGCGTGAGAAGAAGCGTGGCGAGAGGGCCGGCGCCGGCGCCTCGAGCAGCGTCTGTACCATATCGATGCAAGTGCGCGGCGTCGGCTGGTACGGGTAGACGCCCGTGGCGGCCTCCATGAGCACGAGCCCGAGGCTCCAGATGTCGGAGGCGAAGTCGTACGGCCGGCGCTGCACGCGCTCGGGCGCCATGTAGCGGAAGGAGCCGACGAAGGTGCCGCACATGGCGGCCGAGTCGCCGAGCTGCGAGGCGATGCCGAAGTCCGACAGCTTGACCTGTCCGCGGCTGTTGAGCAGCACGTTGGGCGGCTTGATGTCGCGGTGCACGACCTTCTTGCGCTCCTGCATGTAGCGCAGCGCCTCGAGCACCTGGAAGGCGACACCCGCGAGCGCGCGCTCGCTCGCCATGGCGCCCACCTGCGCCACCACGTTCTCGAGCGACCCGCCGTCCATGTACTCGAGCACGAGCACCACCTCGTGCTCGCGCCGCAGGAAGGCGCCGTAGAGCGTCAGCAGGCACGGGCACTGCGCGTCGAAGAGCGCGTGCACCTCGCGCATGGCCTGCTCGCGCCGCGTCTTGTCGAACATGGGGATCACCTTGAGCGCCAGCGGCGTGTCGGTCGGTAGGTGCCGCGAGAATAGCACGCAGCCGCTGGCGCCGCGGCCCAGCACGCGGCCGCCCCACTCGAGCTCCTGCGGCGACACGGACAGCGCGCGGCCCGCTCCCTTGCGCACGACGCCGGTCGCCGTGATGGCGTACGGACCCTTGACGTACGCGCCCGCGCCGGGCGAGAACGAGTTGGCCAGCGACGCCGCGTGCGCCGCCTGGTTGCCGCCCTCCTCCTGCTGCATTGCGGCTCGTGACGGAGTCCGAGAGCGTCTTCTGGTCGCAGCAGCTCTGGCAATCGCCCCCCCCCTCCCCCAACGGGCGGCAGTCGAACGGACGGACGGACCCAGCTTTCAACGCGCTCCCGAGCCAAAATTAGCCTCCGCAGCGCCGCCGTCACCCGCGAGCGGTCAGCAGCGGCCATGACGCAGTCGCAAAGCCCGCGAAAGTGCTGGTGCTCATGCTGTGGCCTTGCATCTTCCAGTCGACCCACCACAACTTGCCTTTTTCAGGAGTGTTGTTTGAAGAGAAGGTGAGTGATGGTCGATACCGTCGAGCAGCTAACACTTCTTGGCCCCACACTTGTCAATTATCGGAGGCAATGGACGGGATGACGGCGGTGGCGGCGGCGCTGCGGGCGTTTCTGGGGTCTCCTGAAGTCTGTGAGAGGGTGGGGGCGCTTCGCTCCTCGCGGTTCTCGGCGCAGATGCTGCGGGAGGACCGAGTGGCCGAAGCGGACGCGAGCGCAGCGGACGCAGCGCCTTCGCCGACTGCGGCGGGCGTGTTCCACGGCCTCCGAGGGGGATGCAGCTACGTGGAGCAACTCGCGGGTGTCATCTTTGAATGGTACACGAGCCGCACGGACCCGATGACGCGCAGGGCGGAGCTGGAGGCCGCCGGGCTGCTCCCTGCCGTCCCGTCGAGCATCACGTCCAGCGGCATAATCTCCGTCGATACGTCGAGCAGTCAACGCGTTCAGCAAGTCGGCATTGCGGTACTAGACGCGTTCGTGCACGCTGCGATCGAGAATTACACCAGAGAGCACCGAGAAACCCCTCCGTTTGATGCTGATGTTAACGCCGCGACGTGGGCGTTTGTGGACGCTCTGGGCGGCGCGCGCGTCCTGCTGACGCTGCTCGGACACGCCCAGACGGTCGGAAGCGTGGCGGTGGCTCCCTTGACAAGGACACAGTGCATCAACTCCTTTCAGCGGCGCTGGTCGGCGCGCGAGCCGCTGTCAGTGGGTGCCCGAGCGCTCGCCAAGCACTGCCAGCGGGTCGTGAGCAGTGACAGTGAGGCCACCGACGATTCGACCAGCGCGTGGGGCGTGTCGGAGCTTCGAGGCAACGACGCCAGCAAGAATGCGCGGGCACTTGAGGTGCTCACGCATCTGCTGAACGACGCCGTATGGAAGAACATGCATGCGCTGCCGCCCTTCTCGGAGGAGAGCAGCGTCGTGACCATGGAGGTGCGCGACTCGCGAGGCTACGGCGCTCGCTGGGAGATCCGCGGTGCTGGAGACAGCAACGCCAGCGACGAAGAGAACGGATTCGCCTTCCGCGGGTTCCTGGAGCCTCCCATGGCCGACGGGCATGAGCGCAGGTGGCGACACTGATCTGAAGCACTGCGTCGTAACTGCGCAGTCCTCATTGAAAATGCTCGCAAGGACAATTGAAGCATTGCTGGTGTTGGTTGATGGCGGCCACTCGGGCTAAACATAGCCGTTCATGCGATGGATGAGACGGCGGGTGGGAGGATGACTGAGCGGCACACGCGACGGAGGGTGAATCCCTCTCCTCTCCAAGCGCACAAAGCCACAAAGCCAAAACGAGACCGAGAATGCGTGCCATCGCGTGTCCAACCAGCTTTGGCTTGGAAACGGTCTGTAATATGGAGTCTGCATCCATCCCCGCGTCCCAGTTCAACTCGGCGCCTTCGCCCTGCATGGTCTCGTATCGCTGGCGACGGAACCTCCGGCGCGTTCACTTCCTGATCACCCGCCCGGCCATCCGTCAGACACTACGACAGCCATGAACCTGGCCACTTGGCTGCTCCAAGCGTCGGTGCTGGCGTTGCTGGCGCTGTCGACCGTGGCCGTGAATCCGCACTCTCCACTCGAATCGAGAGCTGTCAGCAAGCGCAGACTCTCTTCAGACACAGTCAATGCCCAGTGCCAGGCCCTGGCGGACCAGTCGACGCTGGTGAACGTCTCGTTCGTGGTCGAAACTGCGTGCAACGTCGAGAAGGTGGCCATGGACGGCTGCGTCCCGCTCACGCCGTGCCAAATCTGCCGCAAGTTCAAGACGGAGCTCAACGCCTTCCTCACCAGCTGCGAGGTGCTCAAGGGCTGGAAGGCGCAGACCCAGTCTCCAGTCACCGTGGTCTCGTCAGCGTTAGCGGTCAACGAGATGGAAATCCAGACCATGAGCAGTTCAAACAGCACCGACTCGTCCTCCTCCAGCTCGCCAGCTACCACAAACCTGTCGTCGCCAGCTGAGGCGGTGGCTGCGATCGGTGTGGCACTCGTGGCGCTCGTCGGCGGCGTGTTAATCGTTAAGCGCCACCGGCAGCGGTGCCTGGAGGAGGAGGAGGCGCTTGGGACGCCCAAGGACAGCGGCGGCGTGCTCGTGTCGGTGCAGAGCCGCACGCAGATCGCGACCATCTAACGCCCTGCTCCGTCTCAACAACAGCCAGCGTCTCGCTTTCCTCATTGTGACACACTACTTCACGCTGCAAAGCGTACTAAGACCCGCAATACACGCCCACTTGACACCTCGGCGCGGTTCCGTCACTCCTTCTCGCACATGGTGCTCACTGCTCAGTACCCGGCCATGAGCAGCCCCTTGGCGACCTCCTGGGCCTTGGGTGCCCCGCAGAGCAGCTCCACGAGCTTGACACCCATCTCCATGGCGGTCGCGGGTCCCTGGCTCGTCACGCACTTGCCCTCGACGACGACGCGCGCCGTCTTCTGGTACTGGACACCCGTCATCTCTGGCTCGAAGCTCGGGTAGCTTGTGGCGGCGCCACCCGCGGGCAGCAGCCCGTGCGCGTACAGCACGACAGCGGGCGCCGCGCAGATGGCGCCGTACAGCTTGTCGGCGTGTTTCTGCTGCTTGAGCAGCGCCGTCAACACCTCCGAGTCGCGCAGGTTGGCAGCACCAGGCATGCCCTGCAGTCACCAAGACGTCCGTCAGAGATGTCCTCCCTTGTATCCATGATAGTAAACGTTGACTCACGCCCGGGACGACGATGAGGTCGAAGGCGCGGTCCACGCAGGCCTCGATCGCCACGTCGGCCTGCACCTTGGCGCCGCGCGACATGGTCACGACGTTCTGCGGTTTACCACCCACCGCTGCGATGGTCACGCGCACGCCGCCGCGCACCAGCACGTCCGCCAGCGTCAGCGCCTCGATCTCCTCGCTCCCATCCGCCTGCCAGACACACACGTGGGTCTCCATGAGGGACTATCACATTCCCAGGACTCGGCGGGTCGCATGGACGCGTTACGATGGGCACAAGCGCCGTCGGCGGCTCGTTCAGCGACATGGTCGACAGCGCGCGAGTGGCAGCGGTAGGAGGCGAGAAAGCAGAGGAGCAGAGAATGATGGGGAACCTGGAGACACGGGGGCGGAGCGCCGCGAGCCGCAGCATCTACCGACTCGCCTTGAGGTCTTCTCGCGCGGGAGCTCTTCGCAAAGTGAGGCCGACGCATACTAAACGGAAGATATATGCTGATCCGAACCTATGCGGGTGGATATAGTACACCACCGCTGCTTGAAGTGGACGACCTGCAAGTGCTTCATTGATTCGCCAAGTCGCAAGAACGATGGCTGCTGTCCCAGAACATGCAGGCGACGCGGCTAGAGCAGTCCCTGGCGCGCAAGGTCCTCGTACGTCTTGCGGGACAACACGTTGCCCTCCGAGTCCTCGAACTCCTCCTCCTGGGTCGGGTCCCAGCTCTCGGCGTCGATCTGGTCCTTGAGCTTCTCGTACACTGGCAACGTTCGTCAAGCACCTGTCAGTCTCCTCGGCCGCCACGCAACCAGTTGCGCTCCAACTCCTCATGCAGTACTTACGCTGGATGGCGTCGCGCATGAGCGTGATGTCGTGAAAGTGCTTCGTGTTGGGGATCTTGAGACAACGCATGCCGAACGCGTGGCGCCACTCCTGGAAGTGCCGGTCGAACGCGCGCCGGCCCCAGTACGAGTGGTTGCCGCAGATCTCGCACTTGAACTCGACGCCCAGGCCGTGGAGCTTGTACAGCCAGTACGGGATCGGCTTGCCGTCCCAGCCGAGCGGCAGGTTCAGCGGGTTGTGGAACGGCTGCTCGTCATCGTCCTCCTCCTTGCCGTCGCCCGCCTCCTCCAGCTCCACGTCCGAGAACGCCCCCTCTTCTTCCTCCGCGATCTCGGCCTGCAGCTCCTCGTGCGTCCGCGTCTGCTTGAGCTCCAGATACGCGATCGTCGCGTGCACCACCTCGGTCAGGAGCTCGTACAAGCGCCGGATGAGCACCTCGTCGAACGCAACCTCCTTCACGTGGGTCGACGAAGACGGGGTGGTCGTCGAAGCGGTCGTGCTAGTGCCATTCGAATTGCTGGCGCCGCCAGCGGCCGCCTTCTTGTGCTTCTTGCCGTTCAGGTGGCCGTCGTAGACGCCCTTCGAGCTGAACTGCTTGTCGCACAGCGTACAGAAGAGCGGGTCCGCCTTGGCGTCCCCGCTGTCTTCGCCGTTCGAGCTGGACGCGCCATGGTCCCACCCCTTGACCTCGTTGAGCGCCCACTGCTTCTCGAACTTGGCTTCTGTCTCGGCGACCACGTCGTCCAAGTCCACGAGCGGCTGCGTGCGGCGGTAGAAATCGAGCAAGTAGGCCTTGAGGTCACGCAAGTACGTCTGGTACGCGCTCGAGCGCAGCTTCTCCGCCTGCGGGATGTCCGAGAACTCGGAGAAGCGCGACAGGTACGTCAGGTAGTCGACCGCGGCGCCGTTCTTGGACGGCTCCTTGCCCTGCGAGCGCCGCGACCGCCGGTCCTCGCCGCGCATCGCCCACTTGAACGCCGGGAGGTTGATGAACCGCGAGTAGAACTCGTTCAGGTCGACATACTTGCCGAACCGCTCCTCGCCCGAGAACTGCGTGTGTCCAAGCGTCATTAACCTGCTGCAGCCCTCGGTCTTCGTCATAACCCGGCGAACGAATGGAGACGCACCGCGACCGTCGGGTTGAGCGCGTCGGCCAGGCTCGGCTCGTGCGAGACGACCGTGTTCGGGTACTTGTGGTGGAAGGCGCGCACCGACTTGAGTTGCTCGTAGAAGGACGTGAACACGGCGCGACCGCGCATGCTCTCCGTCTCCTCGGCGAACGTCCTGCTCGACACGCCGCCTGCGTCAGTCTCCCGCCACCGATCGCCGTCACTGGCCGTGCCCACGTACCCGTCCTTGTCCTCGTACAGCTCCTTGACGTGGCGGCTGCGCGTCGTGGCCTCGTCCAGCAGGTTGCTCACCTTGTGGCCGTGTAGGACGCGCTCGCGGTGCTGTCCGAGGCGCGAGACGGCGCGCAAGGCGGCGCACAGCGTCAGCATCGTCCTCTCAAGAGCGGCATCCCATTCGGATCGACGCAGTGGCGCGGTGGGGGGACGTACGTTGCGCGGCTTCTCGCTCAGGATAGACACGACGGCGCGCTCGATGGCCTCGATCTCCTCCTGCTCGGCACGCAGCTGCTCCAGCACCGTGGACGACATGGCGGGCGATCGGCGGGCAGGGGAACAGGGCGGCGGGTGCTGCTGGTGCCTTCGCCTTTTGGAAGCGGCGGTCAATTGGTTTGGGCTCGAGGCGAGGAAATTGCATATATAGGGCGAGGAGTTTGCTGCAGTTGCGAATATAGTCATTAATCTTGCTAATTCAGTACATTTGGATGGAATACGTCAGGGATACTGATATAGTAATAGTTTTCTGCTTGACCTGGTTGACGTTCATTGCGTGCCCTCGTCGTCGTGGCAGTCTCTCTGCAGGGCGACGGCTCAACGAAGGGAATGAGGTTCTGGGCGCCTCGCGGTGCGCTCAGTTGCTCTCGGCCTTCCTTATCGTTACACGGGCGCGTCCGACTCGCGTCTAGCTGCTTTCGGCCCCGATTCGCGCCTCTCGCCTCGCTCCTCTCGCCGCCTATCCACACTACTCGCTATCGCTGTCCAGGAGGTAAATTATGTCCAGCGGGTCTGGCTGGGCCGTGGGCTTGGGTGGGGCTAGTCGAGAAGCTGTTCTTGCTGCCGCGGCGACGGCTGCTGCTGTTGCTGCTGGTGTCGCTGGTGCGTTTGCTGAGGTCGTTGGCGCTGCGGCTGCTGGCCGGCGCCGATCGAATGGGTTGCTGACGTTCGGGTGGTTCCGCGACAGGTCCGCCATGGCGTTCGCCAGACTCACTTCCGACTCGTTCAGCAGGTCGACGGGCGGAGAGATGGCCGTGGCAGAGGTTGACCCCGCGTTCCAACTCGTAGTGGTCGACGTCGACGCGCTCACGCTGGGGCTGACAGCAGACCCGCTCCCAAAGATCGCGTCGTCCAGCGGGAAGGTGAAATAGCTCTCGTCTGTGCCGTCGCCGGCAGTTATCGAGTCAGGCTCCACCCATGCGTCGTTGTCCACTCTCAGAATCCCCAAGTCATCGTCCAGTAAGATGGGTTGGGTGCTTGCGGACGAAGCAGGGTCCGGTGCCGTTCTGGTAGCTGTTGCAGCTGACGATGACGATGCCGCTGGCCTTGATCCTGATTCTACGGCTGCTTGGGTGTCGTCGTCCTCCTCCTCATCACTCGACAGTGATAAATCGATCTCGAATGGTGCCGCGGCACTTGAGCCAGCATCAGCGGGGGTTCTGCTAGCTGATATCACCGTCGTCGCGACCGCGGGGTTCGCCGGCGCAGAGGGTGTTGCATCCTCAATGTGCTCGGTCTTGACACGCTTGGGCGGCGGTGAAGGCAACTCCTCGCCAACGCGGCGCCTCCAAGTCCCATCCGGGAAGATCTCGACTTCCTCCAGCTCTTCTTCGCCCGCGACATCGGCGAGCAGCTTCTTTAAATAAGGGTCGACACGCAAATCCGCCGCTTTAATGAACTACAGCACAGGCACGAGCGTCAGTTGTCGTGTCCAGCCCGCCACCACTCACCAGGACGTCGCACTTACATTATGACAGACTGTACACCGCCAGGCCTTGGAGCGCGCTTTCCGGTTAAATACGAGAAACGTTTTCAAGTCGAAGCACTGGAGGTGCTTGCAGTATCGCCCGCGAGCCGGCAGGTTGATCACGCACAACCCGAGAGGACATCGGATTGACAGCATGGTGCACGTCGCCTCGATCCCGTCGTCGTCGTCATCGTCATCATCGGCAGTGCCACCAAACGATGCAATCACTTGCTGCTTGGCTGACTCGTAGGTGATGTTCTTCGACGCTTCCTTGACCTCCTCGATGAGCGTGTTGACGTTGCGAATCTCCACCACCTGGATCTGAAAGGCGAAGAGCGCCGGGTTGTCGGTCGTGCGGATCTCGATCACGTTGCGGCCCACTCTGGAGAACTGATAAATGTTGGCCGGGAGCTCTCTCAGCACCTTGGACGGGTTGGCGCTGCCGGGCGGCGCGCGCTGAGTGATGGGGACGCCAAAGCTGTTGACGTAGAGTTGAGTTGTCGCTGGCCAACAGTGGCCTGCCGCCAGGTCGTCCTTGACCGCGAAGCAGCGCAGCTGCAGCTCGAGGGAGCCAGGAGTCATGGAGCCCGGGTTCGGGTCTCGCCGCGTGTACAGCTCGTTCAGGTCCCTGTCGTGGATCGTGTACTCTAGCCGCATGACGCTCGACGCACGCATGAAGCGCACGAAGGTCGGCTCCAGCACCGTGCGCTTGGTTGTGAAGAAGGGATCGAAAATCTCGGCGCGGCACCGCTCGCAGTACCACTCGCCTGACATCTTTCACCAACGGCATATTCAGCCTGTCAGCAACTACACCGGGGGTTGAAACGTGGAGAACGTAAAGCTGGACGAACCGTGATGAGCTGGTGGCACTTGGCGTGCACTCGCACCGCGCATTTTGTGCACTCGACGACTTTCCCCGACTGTCCGCCGCCGCTGCCACAAAAGCAGCGGGCGCCGTTGAGCTCGCTGGAGATCGCCGCCTTGTAGAAGTCCGCGCCGCCTGCTGAAGTCACGACGCTGCTGGTAGCGGGCGTCGCCGCCGACCCGTACTGCTGCGGCGCGTGTGTCGGTTGGTTGAAATGTTGATGCTGATTCTGGAATCTGCTGTAGTTGGGGATGTTGCGTCGAACTGGCAGTGCGGCGGTTTGAGAAGGAGAGGGGACTGCGGGGCCAGACGCGTACCGCGAGACCGGCGCCGCGCCGCCGTACGAGCCCAGCGGCTGCGCGTGGCTCGGCGGGGGTGCGGCGCCGTGCCTCGTGGCGGGCGGCATCATCTGGCGCTCGACCGAGCTGATGGCGTTCTTGAACTGGTCTCGGTAGAACGCGTTCATGGCCTGGTTGTTGCCGCCGCTCTCGCTGGCCTTCTGTTCCATCGTCTGCTCGGCACCAGCGCGCGGGGTGAGTGCGTGAGTGAGGAGAAGGACGGAGGCGCACATCCTCCCACCACGGCCGCGGTCTCTACACTGCTCGTACCTCGAGCGTCGCGGCGATGCGGTCCACCAGCTCCGACTTGCGGCCCGAGCGCTGCAGGTTCAGGTCCGTCAGCACGTTGCGCAGCTCGGGCATGCGCAGCTGGCCCAGCTTCTGCCGGATGCCGCGCAGCGGCCGCTGCTGGTCCAGCATCTCGGCCTTTCTCGCGGTCTCCAGCCGGAAGCGACGGCGCTTGGGGGTCAGGAGGTGAGCCCCGCGCGGTCCACTCGAGTCCTGCGGCCGTCCGCTGCTTCTGTCCGCCTGCCACGCCCTGATCGCGTCCGCCTGCCCGTCCGCCCGCCTGCCCTGCGTGAGTGCGCCGTGGCTTCTTCCGCTTCGTCTCGGGAGTGTCAGCGCGCGCCACCCTCCCTTTCCCCCCCCTTGGTCAGACCAAAGGCGCGCGTAGTGTACCGCGTTAACTGTGATCGCGACCGCCAAACGCACCGGGAAACGACACTGTTTCGAGAGAGACAGGGGGTTTCGCAAAACACGTCCTGCAAATTGCACCTGGTTTTGGCACGCACTTCGCGCAGTTGGCGTTTTGCCGAGTTAGAGGCACATGCAAGGTGGCGGACGGGGCGGCGGCGGCCAGGTGGGGCGTCGTTGACGTCCTTAACGCCGGCCCGGGCTCAGCAGCCCGCTCGGTACCTCCAGTGTTCCACGTCGTGCGTGCGCGCGGTGTGTTGGTGGTGTTTGGTGGCGCTAGCAAAGGCTGGGAGCGATAGACGGCGACAGAGAAGGCGGTTGGGTCGGAGACGCTGTTCTCGGCGTGATATGGCGGCGATGGGGCGTTTGGGGGGAGAATGAGCGGGTTGAGGGCGTGGTCGGGCGCGCTGCCGACGCGAAAGCCCATTTGACGGACTCGATCAACTCTGCAATGGATGAGATGGTGTCTCTGTCGGCTCGTGGTGCAGTCTTTGATGAACGCCCTCTGTTCGTCGTTGGTTCCGACCAGTTGTTGCCTGTGCTGAACCGCCAATGCTGACCCCGACGGCGGCGAGAAGTGCGGCAATGCGGTGCAATGCTGAACGACACCGGTCAAATGGAGAGGGGATGGAATGCAACGGCAAACACGATCGGGTCTGTATTCAGTCGGAACGAACAGCGAACGGAGCTAGCAGGGCCGCCAGCACTTCTCGTGTGCGCTTCACAGGGCACGACGCGCCGAGCGCTGGCGCATCGCGAGCGGCGCGAACCAGCGGTGGGCCTTGATGTCTGGCAGCGAGATGCGGTTCTCCGGCAGCTTCTGCAGGATCTGTGGGTCTCACGGCCGTTAGCGTCACCTCGGACTGGCAGCAAGCAGACAATGAAGTCCCTCCCTCACCTTCTGGAGCAGGTCCCTCGCGCCAAGCGACACGTGTGGCGGGATCAACAAATCGCCCTCCGTGATGAGCTCGATCGTCTCGTTTTGGCCCTGCTTGCCATGAGCAGTTAGCGGCGGTCAAGGAACTGGCTGAAGCGTTCCATTGAGATGCGGGGCACGTACGGGCGCTTCGAACGGAGGCTTGCCGACCAGCAGCTCGTACATGATGATCCCGACGGCCCAAATGTCGACCGACTCGTCGTACTTCTCGCCCTGCATAAGCCAACATCACATTCATGGTAAGCGCGTGGCGGTTCCAAATTGCGCCAACACCAGTCGTACGCGGATCATCTCGGGCGACAAGTAGTCGAGCGTGCCGCACAGAGTGTCGCGCCGGTTGCTGGGCAGCACAACACAGTGAGAGAGTGAAAAGGGACCGCACGTCTGGCAATGCCTTCCAGCTGCACTTACGCGGCCGTCACATTTGCTGACGACCAGCCGAAATCGCCCAGTTGGATCGTGCCCTCGTCAGAGAGCAGCAGGTTCTCTGGTTTGATGTCGCGGTGGATCACATGCTGCTGGTGGCACGCTTCAAGCGCGCTGATCGGACCCGAAAAGCCGGGCGTTAGTGGCTTCAACCTGATGGGATAGATCATCCTCGAAAGCTGCCATCCTCGCTTACCTCACGAGCTGAGCGACGTACAGCATGGCTTCTCGCTCGGGAAAGCTGTCAACCGCAAGCGATTGGTATCAGAATGGGTTGCGACCGCATCATCACCTCGCCAGTGTCGCGGGCTTACCGATGGCCAGGAGTCGACCGCAGCTTCTTGTACAAATCCCCGCCGCCTGCGTACTTCATGACCAGATACACTGGAAAAGCGAGTGGGTCAGAATCGAGAACGAACCCTTAGCACACTGCCTTCGCTCAGCAACAGTCTCGGACACGCACCGCGCGTCTCGTCTTGGAAAGTGGCGTACAGCGGCAGGATGTTGGGGTGACGGATGCGCGAGTGTATCTCCACCTCCTTTTTCAGCTGGTGTGCCACGCCAGCATCACGCAGTTGGCTCTTCACCAGCACCTTGAGCGCGACCACAACGCGTGACATCTTCTCGCGCGCCAGGTACACGTGCCCAAACTTGCCGCTGCCCAGCTCGCGGCCGATCTCGAAGTCGTGCAGCGTCCACATCTTGACAGAGCGCTCGTGAGGAGGTGCCTGCATCTGCATTTGCTGCTGTTGCTGACGAGACGAAGCCAAGCGAGTCGGCGCGGGCGGTGGCGCGGCCTCGTCCTCCTCCATCGAAACGTCCGAATCGTCAGCTTGTGTTGGCGCTCGAGTGCCCTGAGCGCTCGAGTTGCTCGACGCGCGACTCGAAGAGTACGCCGCCGGCCGAGTCCGCGTGGCGTTGGAGGTTCCGGACGCGTATCTGGTGTACGGCGGTCTGGTCCCGGCTGCCGACGTGGCTCCTGATCCCAGTTGGGTCGCGTGCGTCCCAGTTCGAGTCGAAGATCCAGGACGTGTAGCTGATCCAGGATGCGGTCCACTGGCGGCACTGCTGCTGGCGCTGTGCATGCCAGCCGTGCTGCTTCCACTGGTGTACGTCGGCCGCGTCCCACTGGTGCCATTCGAGCGATAGCCGAAGCGACTGGTTCCAGTCGGCGCGCTCGTCGGCCCCGCAGCCGTCCGCAGTCTGGACGAGCCGGTAGACGACGGCTGAGCGCGAGCTGGCATAGCAGGCGACACCAATCAGCGCCACGACTGCAGAATGACACATTGACACCAGGAGGTCGTACCGTTCGGCGCGTGCTCCCGCAGTCCGAGCCGCGCAGGCGACGCCAATCCAGGGGTAGAGGATGGCGCGGAGCGGACGCGTCCGGCCGTGGAGCTCACCGGCGCGTCCTTCATTAGCACGTCGGCCGGGCTGCGCGCCGCAGACGCCGTCGTCGGCCGCATGTACGTCGGCACGCGGTTCTCGTCCGTTCTGGCGCCAAACCGCTCACCGGGACGCGCGGAAGACGCCACAGACGAAGAGGAAGTCGACGGCAGCCCGCCGCGCGCGCTGTAGCTGCCGCGCGAGGGGTACATGGCGCCGAGAGACCTGCGGAGACCGAGATGCGCCGCTGTCCGCGCTTTCTCGATGCAAAGCGGCGAGTGATGGCGCATTGACGCTGGCGGACAGGATGGACGTGTATCCGGATATTCTATTCAAATAGTGATGCAATCGTCCGGATAATTATGAAATGGAAACTGGAAAGAACTGGGAAGTGGCGGTGCTGATACCGTCCGTGGACCAGTATACATGCGAGGTTCAGGCAGTGGCGGCGAGGTGCTGGAACGCGTGCTGGAGCGCGGCGATGCTGTCGGCGACGGCCGCGCTCTGGTAGAAGAGGCCGCAGAACTGTCGCGGCGATCAACGGGCGTGCGGCGGCAGCGATTCGCTCGGTGAGAAAGGTGTATACCGGCAGTTGGGCAAGCGCATGTCACTCAAGCGGGAATAGTATCAGCCCCAGCGCACTGACCTCGTGGAAGTTGGTGGCCTTGACCACGAACAGCTCCACGTCCGTCATGGGCGGCGCCGGGAACCTGTGCAGCGAGCAGCACGGCACTCAGCGGGTGGGGCACACCTGCAGATGGACTGACTGTATGTGGACTGGAGCGCGCACCCGTTCTGCTGCACGACGACTCGGAGCTTGGCGACCACGCGGTCCGCGGCCATGGCGCTGGCGATGCTGCCACCGCCAGAGGACACAACTCATCACCATCAACCGTCGTTGTTGATACATTCACCCTTCGTCTGCGAGAGACTTACCTCTCCGACCGAAGGTTCCCGCGCGGAGACGACATGTGCGCCTCTTTGCCCGCGTGCACGTCCGAGTAGATCTCGAACGCCTTGCCCAGGAACTCTGCCATCGAGCACGACACTCGGCGTCAGCGAGAGCTTGACGGGAAACACCGCCTCGTGATTGATTGCCAACTGTCCACCATAGTAGAAGAAGCACGAGCTGAAGGCCGAGAGGAACGACCGGAAAGGCGCGCGTACGTGGCCGTCCTCGCTGGCTGGCAGGTGGCAGCGCGCGTGGCGCAGCATCTCGCGGGGCAGGTCGCGGCACTGACACCAGATGAGCTCCGCGAAGTCTGCCGCCGTGATCTCTGATCATGGATCATAATCACACTGTCAGAAAACGAACGCGTTTGTGGAGTGGGTCAACGTTGGTAGGCCACGCACGCATGGCCTGGTCCACTTTGGCGTAGCTCCGCTGCAGTTGCGAAAGGAACGCGGCGCGGTTCTGTAGACAGCCGTGCGCAAACTCGAACTCTCTGCCCTTGACCTGTGCGCCGCGCGCCACGGCGTTGAAGTAGTTGGCGATAAAGAGCGCGGGCTGGTCGGGGCGGCTCTCGCCCAGCTGCCGCACCAGGTCCTCCACGAAGAACTGCACGCCAGACTGCTGCAGGTAGAACTCGCTCGAGACGGACAGCAGCGACGAGAGCCCGCGCGACGACAGCCGGTTCAGGCTGCGCCTCCGCGTCAGCGTCGCCGCGCTGTCCGAAGCCTTCGGGATGCGGTACGCCGCCGCGATGGACCGCTCTGCGCGCAGCCGCGTCATGGGCGCGAGCGCCGGCGACGCGGACGCCAGCGGCGAGGCTCCAGTCCCCGGCGGCGCCGCCATGCCGACCCGATCCGCCGCGCTTGAAGAGGCGAGTCGGGTGACGCACCGCTCGGCTCCGATTCCTCAGAATTCCTCAGACTCAGAGAAAGGTCCACTTCCCTCCAAAATAGATTCGTCAGTTGCGTTTTGTAACTGAAAAGCAATAGAATAGTATGTTTCGAATCGCGATTTGACCCTCTTAAACCGCATACTATGCTCAATAGGACTGTTCAAATCCCTCTGAGGTGAGGAGCTCCGCTCTTCTCCGTGCCTGTCGGCCCGTTTGCCTTCCGTCGGTCAGTCGGGCGCCCCCTCCTGCGCGTCTGCTGCTGCTCCAGCCGCCTGTAAAACGACCGACCGACCGACCGACCGGAGTGGAGCGGGGCCGAGAGGAGAGCAGAGGAGAGGAGAGCCGCGTCTACGCAGAGGTCTCGGGCGGGCGCCGCGCATGGATGGGAGTCGACGCGGAGGCGCTGGCGCAGGTCGCGGCCGCGGGCTTCGCGGGGCTCTTCGCGGGCGCGAGCGCCTTCATGTCGGTGGCCCAGCACCCGGCGCTGCTGCAGACGGCGTGCGTCGAGTTCCAGGCGCCCTTCTTCCGCCGCATGTACTTCTACGCCGCGCGCATGCAGGCCCCGCTGGCGCTCGGCAGCGGCGCCGGCGCCTTCGCGGTCGCCTTCCTCCAGCTCCAGGCGCCGGCCGGCGGCGGCATGCCGCGCCTGTGGATCGCTAGCGGCTGCCTCATCACGGGGGTCGTGCCCTTCACCATGATCAAGATGCTCTCGCTCAACCGCGAGCTGCTGGACCCGCGCCGCTGCCGACTCATGGGCGCCGAGTGGATGCAGGCCAAGCTGCGCCGGTGGGGCCGACTACATGCGCTGCGCGCCGGCGCCAGCGTCGTCGCCTTCGCCGGCATGCTCGTGGCTATGGCCTGCGCCGACCGCGGCCCCGCCGTCGGCAGGATAGACGGTGCCGCACCCCTGCGACTCCTATGAGCGTGGGGGCTTTGGAGGGGGCGGGGCAGAGGCTGGCCCAGACTCCTCCACGCCGTCGTCCAGCCTCGGAGAGCGGCGGCGACCCCGAACAGCGAGCGAGCGAGGGAGAGGGACGTGAGTGTGCACACACCTAATTTAACGATTAAAGGATGGGGCGAAGACCCCGCTTGTCGATACCGAGCAGCCTGCGGTGGAGGGCCCAATAATGGCCAGGATGGATGGATGACCCGAATGTCTGGCCGCTTGGCCACTTGGCAGACGCTTTATACTTGATGTTTGTATGGAACCAACCGTGTCAATGTGAACACTCGCCACCACCGCATCTCGGTCTCCGCTATGCTCTCGGTGTTTCCACATATCGCATAGTACTCCTTTCATTTCCACCAATCAAACACACCTTCCAACCCTCAACTCGACTTATGATTGGATAAAACGCCGTCAAAAGCACTTCAACTTGCTGGCGAGCGGCTCCGCAACCCGGGAAAGGACGTCAATGCGGCCGAGCGAAGGCGCCACCCACCTCCTCGGCCAATGCTCGTGCATTGGCATTGGCCGAACCTGCTCCGCTGCCGCCACCTCCACGCACATTAGCAGGTTTTCTCTCGACCCCCGCGTCGCTCCGGAAGAAAGTGCAGTGCCATGGTGAGTCCCCGCGCGCCTGCCGGTCCTTTCCTGCCCGGGCTGACCCGCTGCGTTCTTTCCGTTGCCCCAGTGGTGGACGCTGGGTCATTTGCGAAAGCTGCTGCCTGCGCCAGAGGCCCCGCTCGTCCCGACCGCCCCGGCACCTGTTGACCTGCTGGCGCGCGCGTGGAGCGAGCTCGAGGCGCTGCTGGACGCGGCTACGGCGGCCATGGAGAGCTACAACCAGTGGATCATCGAGATGCTGGCGGACGACAGCCCGCGCACGCCCAGCTGGGCGGTGGCGGCCCCGACCTCGGACGCGCAGGAAGGGGAGGCAGCAGCGACGCCCTCCCCACCCGCGTCCGGCGCGTCCTCCGCCCACTGGGCGACGACCACGTTCGCCATCGACGACCCGAGCGTGATGCTCAACTCGCTGTCCGACAGCTCCGACGACGAGGACGGCGATGGAGAGGACGACGAGAGCGAGGGAGGCGCGTCGGAAAGTCCACTGATGGAAGGCCGTGTGGGGGACGATGCGCTTGAGGGGGAGCTTGAGGCCGAGGGGGACGATGACGACTGCGACTCGCAAGGCTGCGACGCAGGCGAGAGCGACGAGTCCGAGCAACTGGCCTCGTCGGAGGAGGTGCGCGCGCTCAAGGCCGCCTGTGACTTCTACATGCACCGCTGCGACCAGCTGCGCGACGCCGTGAGCAGCCTGTCGACCGAGCTGGTCGGGACGCGTGCCGTGCTGGAGCGCCGACGCGAGCTCGAGCTCCTGCGAGGACGCTCCGCCCGCGTCATCAAGATGTCCACTGGGGACTTCTCGCGCGAGCTGAAGCGAGTTCTGGTCTGCGAGTCGAGTGATCAATCGGGGCAGTCTGTGAGTGCTGATGACGGATCGGATGGCGCGGAGCACTTGTCGGTGCTGCAGTCGTTTGTCCAGGGACTTCAGTCTCCCACTGTTGCCATTGATCCCAGCTTTCACCTGAGGACGACACCCAACGAGGACTCGGCAGAGCTTGCTTTCATGCCTGCAGACATCGCTCGTCCACTGAACGAAGGTGCTGCCCGACTGTCCAGCGATCACAGCGACGAGATGCTGGAGGAGCAAGACATCGTGGTGCCCATCCGGCTGGAAGGCACGACGTACCAGCAGCTAACGGAGCTGCCGGTCAAGCGCGATGATGGCAATTGGCATCGCCATGTCCTCCAAGTACTCAAAGCCGAGCGAGAGCTGCGACGCCAACAACAGCGTCCCAACGATCCCCCGAGCTCTGACTCGAACGCCGACACGGCGTCGTTCCATAGCACAGATGATGACGGCGACGGCGCGGGTGGACATCGTCGCCGTCTCGTGTTGCGCAGCAGCAGCTCGTCGCTGTCCGAGACCTCGAACGCGTCGCTCACCGCCTGATCGATACGTACAACGCAGGCGGACGCAGCAAACCTGAGCGAAAGGCAGAGCGCGGTCGGCATCCAGTGATAGTCCAGCTGCAGCACGTCGAGCTTGCTAAGGACCTGTATGTACACTCCGAAGAGCAAACACCCGCGAGCAAGTGCGCCGCAAAACACAGCAGCAAGTAACACCACATCCAACAAGGACATTTTGATAGCATCGTACCAACACCGGGGTTGTTGCCGCGCACGTTCATTCAGTCGTCTGCAGCACAAAAGGGCGTCAGTTCGCAACGAACAATCTCAAGTGATGGAGCGTTTCGCACTCACCAATCCCATCATAAGCGCTTGTCTTCCCACACAACCATGTCTCGGATCTGCTGCTCGAGCTCCTCGTTCCTGGCCGCCAGCGTCACGATATCGTCGCGCGCATTGCGCAACAGACTGACCGCGTACTCGTACTTATCTTGCATGTCCTGCTGTTCCTGCGTGAAGTCGCGCTTGAGCGCCGCCAGCATCTGTGTTAACCGGTTCTTCGTCTCGCGCTTCCACTCGGCGTGTTCCATCTGCGTTTGATGAAGTTGCTGTTGGAACGCTAGTGCCTTGGCGCGCTGGTTCTCGACCTCCTCTGCGAGCTTCTTCTCCTTGTCCGCTGTCTCCTCCAGCGCGAGCTTCAGCTTCTGCTTGTCTTCTTCGGCCATTTGCTGAATGTGTTTGCGCTCTTCATCCAGTGCATTCTGCAAATACACGGCGCGTTCGAGCCGCATCTTCTCGCGCTCATCGTCCTGAATAGCCTTGCGCAGCTTGTCGTCTTCCTCTAGCAGCGCACTCTTCGCCGCCATCTCGGCCTCTTCTTCAACCAGCCGCTCTTCACACGCCTTCAGCTCGTCCTTGAGCCGCGATAGCTCGTCTCGATCTGTAATCACCAGCGTCTTGACAGATTCAATCCCGTCCATGAGCTTGTCCTTCTCTTGCAGCGACTGGGTCGCTTGCTGCTGCTGGAATGACTCAACCACTTGCTGCAACTTCGCCTTGTTCTGAGCGTAGCTTTGCTTGCGCAGCCGCATCTGCTTGGAAAGCTGGAATTTCTGCTGTTGAAGCCCTTTGATCTTCTTGACGATGTCCATCTTCTCTTGCTTGACTGTCTGCATGAACCCGAGGATCTTCTTCTCATTCGCGAGCGCATTGTGCCGCTCTTGCTCGTACATCTCCGTCAGTCGCTGCTTCTCCTCCCACGACTGCTGTTTCGCGCGCTCCAAATTGGCGATCGTTTCCTCCATTTGCAGCATCATCTCCGAATTCACGGGGCCCGCTGCCGTCGGCGACAGAGGCGACAACGAGGACGACGAGGACGACGAGGACGACGGACGCACCATTTGCCGCAGCTTCTCGATCTCTTCGCGGAGCTCGCGGATTATCTTCTCGTTGATGTCCTCGTTCTTCTTGGTCGCGTTCTTGATCGACTTGGCGCGGTTCGCGTACATGAGCGTGCTCACACTCTCGTCGTAGTTGTAATCGGCGGGCGAGATGGCCGCCACCATGACCGTGAGCGAGTTTCCGCCCAGCGACTCCTGCAGCAGCCGCGTGAGCTTCGAGTCGCGGTACGGGACATGGGCCGCGGCCGCTTTGCCGCCCCCGCGCCTGACTTTCTCGGATGCGAGCATATTGATGACGTTGCCGAGAGCGCTGAGACTCTTGTTGATGGCGGCGCCTTCCTTGAGCCGGTCGCCCGTGGCCCCCGTCTTGGACGCGCGCTCTGAGCCGGCGAGGTCGACCAGGTTGATCTTGGCGTTCATGCACGTCTCCTTCTGCACGCCGGCGACCACCTGTGTGCGTTTGGAGGCGATCTTGATGGTGAAGCAGCTGTGCGAGCGCGAACTGCGCTCGTTCATCTGTGTGGCGGCGACTTGGCGCACCTTGTTGCCCTGCTCCAGCAGCCGCGTCACGTCCGCGGGGTCGCGCACTACGAGCTCGGCCAGCTGCTCGACGTAGATACCCATGTCGGGGTGCTCCCGGATCTTGAGCAGCTTGTCGGACGGGTTGAGCAGGTCCTTGATGACCTCGTTGTAGATCTCGAGGAAGGAGACCGTCACGAGGTACTTGACGGCGTCGGCTGCCTCTCCGTCCGCGTCTTGGAGGGCCTCGCCCTCGGCCGGTGCGGCGCCCACGCGCGCGAACAGGTCGGCGTTCATGAGCGGCACGACGCCGTGGTCGTCGCCGCTGCCCATCATGGTGTGCGTCTTGCCCGAGCCCGTCTGGCCGTACGCGAATATGGTGCCGTTGTAGCCCTGCAGCGCCTGGTCCACCAGCGGTCGCGCGATGTCCGCGTACACCTGCGCCTGCGTGCTGAGCACGTCATAGGCGAAGTCGAACGTGAACTGCCGAGTGCCGCCGTCCGCGGCCGCGCTCTCCGCCGCCCCAGGAGCCGTCCCAGGGGCCCCAGAGGCCACCGAAGCGCCCGCCTCCCCGCGGATGACCACCGTCGTGCCCTCCAGCACGTCCACGACCGCGCGGGCCCCCATCTGCGCCTCGCGCGCGCTCATGGGGCGGCAGCGCACCGCCACCTTGACGTTCACGTCCGTCGACATGCCGCCCGATAGTGAACCCAAGAGAAACCCTGGAAAGGACGCCGACGCGGCGGAAGATCGACTGACCAAGGAAACTTCAACGCTCCAGTACGTTCCTGTTATATGGACTGGGCTGATCCGGGATATGCCAGAAGAGAGGTCCACATGTGCAAATGGAGGGCAGGGTGGTGACTAGGAGTGGACTCGCCGGGGCCGGTGCGAGCCGCCGCGACGGCGCTAGGGCCTGCGCGCGAGCGGTCAGTCGCTGCGCGGGGTGACCTTCGAGTTGCCTGCTGCCTCATCGCGCGGGGCGGCGGGCGTCGGCGCCGGTGGTGACGCGCCGAAGCCCTCGAAGGGCAGCAGCGGGCGGATCTTTTCGCGGAACTGCCATCGCAGGCGGTCCAGCGCACCCTCGAGCGAGTCCAGCGCCGGGCGAACGTCCAGGTAGACGGACAGCGGGCGGCCGGGCTCGGGCTGGCCAGAGTAGAAGTCGATCACGTAGCGCACCTCCTTGCCGTCGCGGTCCACGACCCAGTCGTGGCGGTCGAACGGCAGCACTGACCTGTCGGCGGCATCGAGCGCTCCGTCAGACCCTGCAGCTCTAGCAAGAGAGAAGCGATTCAGACCGCAAAGCTCACCAGCCGAGCGCGTTCATGATGCGCGCCTTGGGGCTGTACTCGGTCGGCTTGCCCACGAAGCGCTTGAGCTTGGGCGGCTCCTGCGACCTGGTCGACCCATCCATCATCCATCAACCACGCACCAGCCTGAGTCAGCCGCTTGCTTCACAGCCGAACACGGAACGAGCGACAACGCACGGGTGGAAGCTCTCCCACTTGAGCACCTCGTGCCAGCTCTGCTCGTTGACCGTGTTGTGGATGGCCACGATCGTCTTCATCTGCGCGGCGGCCGGGTCCCAGCCCTTGCGCTTCATGGCCTTGAAGTACATGTCCTCGGACGGGTACTCCCACTTGTCACCCGCGCCGCTCTGGTGCGCCGGCGTCAAGTCGCTCCTCGGGATGCTCGACACGACGCGGTCCTTGGACAGCCGCGGGTCGAAGTCCGACGCGCTCACGCTCCAGCCGCCCGCGTGGCTCGCCACGCGCATCATCTCGGCCCCGAAGCCGCACGAGCCCTCCCCTCCCTTAGGCTTGGCCTCCCGCGCGCCCTTCGCCTCGCTCTTGCCGCCCTCGTGGTGCACGGGGCAGCCCACCGCCGCCGCCGCCGAGTTCACCTCCGCCGTCATCGTTCTCTGGTTCCGGTTCGCCGAACGATTGATTGCGATTCTCAACTTTGACCCAATTCGAAACATCGTTTTTGACCCCTAATAAGGAGCTGATCAACTCCGATAGGGCGACAATTTCGATTTAATACAGGTGATCTTCCCAATTTGGCGGAATGCGGTAAAACGGGCCTAACAACGACATCCCAGATTCTAAAATTTTGCAAACCATTCAAATGAATTTGTTTAATCGGACATGTAAAGCCCTAAATCAGGGCCCTATTTTCGTTTTTATCGAAACTCCGCCCCTATTTGCAAAAAGCCACGAATACCCTAACTGGGGGAGTTTTAACCACGGTTTTAGGCTAAAATTGACGCCAAGACGAGCTTTTCTCCATTCCCTTCCTCTGTCGATGGTATCCGCAGCACAAGCGTATGCAATGCAAAAAGCGACCAAGAGCAGGCCCAAGTGCCTCCTTCTCCTTCGGCGCAGACTAGACCGTGGCGTCTTCGTCTTCCTCGGTGAGTCAGGAGCTCGTGGTGCCGTAGTTGGTGCCGCCGCCCGTCACCACCGGCAACGCGTGGCCTCCCGAGCGCGGCGGGTTGCTGCACAGGTGCGATTACCTCACGCCGAGAGCGTCGACAGCGGGGCGCACAGCAGCAGCAGGTTCCAGGTCAAGTCCGCCGGCCCGCATTCGCGACGGGCAGTCCGTCACACGCGATCGATGAGCCGAGGAGAGGGGGAAGCACCGCAGCAGCAAGCAAATGCAACGTGCCAGTTAGAGAACCATCCACCCATCCAGAACCCGGCGGCACAGCGCCGCTCACCTGTCCTCGAGCAGCATCTGGAAGAACGAGATGATGAGCATGGCCGCGATAATGGCCGCGCCTTCGCCAGCGCACGCGCGCACGCCAACGTCGGTGCACTGGACGTCGCTCGGCAGCTGGGCGTGCTTGACGCTCACCCCAATCAGGTACCAGATCACCACGAGGCTGAACACCGGGTCCTGCGCGTAGCTGGCCGTCACGAGCGCGAGCACGATCACTGTGCCTAGCAGCGCGGCGTACGTCGTCAGGCGCAGGTACGAGTTATCCGCGACCTGCAGCGCCATGGCCAGGTGCGTGAACGCGACGCACGTGACCCACGCGAGGTACACCGACATGGGGAACTCGTTGCACAGGTACGACCCCCAGTCGCAGTCGCCGCCCCGCGCGTTGCGCTCGTTCACCGCGTAGATGTACAGCACGAGAATGAAGACCCACAGCAGGTAGATGAGCACGGTCGCCGCGTACGTGTGGCGCATCGTCGCCATGAGCAGCACCCAGGCCGTATTCAGTACACATGTCATGGCGAAGCACAGGCGCAGCTGCATGGGCTGGTTGGCGTCCGTGAACATGGAGATCTGCGGCGTGAACAGGTCCACGGCCACGAACACGAGCTCGAGCACGTAGACGACGATCCACATGGCGAACGCGAACGAGGCTGGCGTGATCAGCGTCTCTTGCTCCCGCGCGACGGCCACGAAGCTCTTGGCGTAGATGCCATTGATCACGGCCTGCAGCAACAGCAGCCCCGCATTCGTGAGCGCCAGCCAGCTCCCGTTCATCGCTGCTCCTTGGTTGTCGTCGTAGAGTTCCTCCGTGCGAGTCGAAACAGGAAGTGGCAGACAGAGATCGAAGAACGAGGAGCGCGGATCCGCCCGTTAGACTTGAAGCCGCGCAACGGGCAACGGCGGCATCGATGCACATGTTACTTTCGAAGTATATCAAAATTCGTAAAGCGGAACGGGCTAGCAGCGCGAGTGAAGCAGGCAGTCGACGAGGGTGCCATCCATACCTTTAGACCGTCCCATAATCCGGCGTTGTTTCAAAGACGAAGCCCTTGTAGTACTCCTCACTGACCGTGTCTCGCCTCGGGCTGCACGCATACACACACGCACGACAAGCAGCACCACATCAGTCCGAGCACAGCTGCGCAATGGCTGGAATGCGGAGCGAGCACACCTCTTGAAGTAGACGACGTATGCCCAGCGCACAAAGTCGACGAGCGCGAGGATCGGGAAGACGGGCGCGACGACGGCGGCCACGGCTTGCAGGTTCTCGAACACAGTCTGCGTGTCGCCGGGGAAGGTCGCGTGCTTGAGCGCGAGGCCGACGAAGGCCCAGGATACGACGAGCCCGACGACGGCGTCCCGGCCGTTGACGTACGCACCGAAGGCGAGCACGAGCAGGGCGCCCATGAGCAACGCGTAGACGGCGAAGGGGAAGTAGGCGTGGCGCAGGAACTGCATGGCGTCCGCGAGCGCGAAGACGAGGTCGACGCTGAGCCAGCCGAAGGTAAGCCGCACGGAGAACTCGCTGGCGAAGTAGTAGACCCAGGCCTGCGAGTAGCGCGGCGTCGGGTGGCGCACGACGAACAGGTAGAGCGGCAGTACGGAGCACCAGACGAGCGCGAGCGCGAGCGTGGCGAGGTGCACCCAGCCGAACCACAGGTCGAGCACGATCCAGGCCATGTTGGCGACGCACGCGAGCTGGAACCACTGGCGCAGGAACGTCGGGTCGTCCGACGTCAGGTAGTACGAGTAGAAGGGGAAGCAGCAGTCCGTGACGGCCGTGGCGGCCGTGAACACGTACACGGGCGCCCAGATCCAGAACACGTACGCGGGCGGCGCCAGCGGGTTGATGGGCGCCATAGTGGACGCCGTTGGCACCGGCGCTGCCGTCTCGAGCGCCGCCGCCGGGTCGGTCGTGTTCCCGGCCCCGACGTCCACGTCCGAGCCGCGCGCCGGCGCCCACGCGCCTTCGGGGGCGAAGAAGAAGACGCCGAACGCCACCGCCACCTGCAGCGTGTACATGAAGAGGTTGACGGCCGGCAGGTGTCGCTCCAGCGCCGAGGCGGGCGCGGCGGCCAGCGGCGATCCGGGCGGCGTCATGCTCGTCGTGTGGCCTTTCTTGGTGGCGAGGTGTGCGGGGAGGGGGCAGGCAATTGGGAAAGTCACGCCGACTGGGTGGGCGTTCTCGATCCGAAAGCGGCTGTGATTGGCTAAAAAATAGAATTGGCGGGGTTGATTGGCTGATTTACGTGGATCTGAGTTTGATATTCGACCGTCATTTGGATCGGAATGAAGGACACTGCTGGAAGCGTGTCAAATTTGTGGCGGATCCCTCTCAAGTACTTTGAAGCAGTGCATGTAACATCATTTTGCATGTGATCCACGCATGTTATGTACTGCATTATGATATGAACCGGATTGCTTCGACGCTGAAACTCAAGAGTCGAATCAAGGTCAGCCGTCGAGGGGCTCGATGAGCTCACTTGGAGCACCTCACACGAAGCCGGTCCCGACGCCAGCATGAGTCACGTGGCCTTGCTGCACTTACTGCTAAAGCACGTGCTGGAATGGTAACGGCTCCTCGGGGCCGATCGATCAGGGCGACGCGAGCCTGCGGATGGAGCCGTACTCCTCGCGTGATCGGTGTGACCGGAAGGAAGCTCCCTTGGTCAGTTGGCTGCGACTCCTGCGGGAGACACCAGGGGAACAGCAGCGTTAGGACTTGGAGCAGATCGGCGAGGCACGAGAGAAGGCGTACATTCGCATCTCCACGAGGCGCTGGACGCCGAACACCAGCACAATAGCCGATAGGACCCCGGCCCCGAGCGCCGCTGCCGTCTGGATCCGGATGTACACCTCCCTCACCGAGCTGCCGAACGCGTCCGGGTCCTTCGCCGTGATAGCGACCAGTGCCCAGACGGCGACGAGCGGGAACACCGGGTCGTGGCCGTAGAACAATCCGCACAGCGCCATGACGATGATTAGACCGAGGAGGCCGAGGTACACCCCAAGCGGCAGGAGACCGCCGTGGAGGTGCTGGAAAGAGATGGTCCAGCTCAGCACGGTGGCCGCCGAGATCCACGCGAAGTACACACGGATGCAGAGCTCGCTGCAAATGTACTCGCGCCACGAGAACGGCCGCAGGCATCTGCGCGAGTAGCTTGCGAACACGTACAGCGTCGCAAGCACGAGCCAGAGCACGGTGATGTCGACCGCCGCCAGGTGCACGAGCCCGCAGTTGAAGAGCACGCACCAGCCGCCGTTGGCGAGGCAGCTGAGCGAGAAGCACAGGCGCAGCACGTGCGGCTTGGAGGCCGCGCTGTAAAGCGCCAGCCCCGGGTACGCGATGTCCGTGACCAGCAGCACCATCGAGGACAGGTAGATGGGGTTCCAGATGGAGAAGGCGTAGCCCGCCGGCGTGATCAGCGTCTCGTTCTGCCGCTCCAAGGCCGCCGAGTCCGCCGGGAGGGAGAAGCCCACGGCCGTGAGCACCAGCTGCACCGCGAACAGCGCCGCGTTAGCCCACGGCAGTCGCTCCGCCGTCGCCTCCATCTCTTCGCGCGTCGTCCGGTGCGCTTGCTCGAATGAATGGGTTCTCCTCACACATTTTTGCAGTTCAACATGGCGTTCGAAACAATGACGTGTCAGTAATTTTCTTGGCAATGTAAAACCTTCAGCGCAAGGTTTTGACTTGCAGGCGAACTTTATGGTGATATTCGTACTTAATGATCTCTCTCGTACTTAGTCGGGTGATTATAACCGGTACGAAACCGGTGTGCATTCCCCTCGACGACGCTCCTCGGATATCTTGCCACGCGGAGCACCTCGGGCCGGACGTGTCAGCATTTGCCGCTCACACTCGCTCGTGGCGCGGACGGAAGCGGAGAAAGCGACGGGAACGAGACACAGGATGGCTGCCACGCGGACGGCGGGCATGGCGCTGCTGGCGCTGGGCTGCGCGCTGCTGCAGCTGACGGGGGCGGCGGCGGCGGCGGCGCTCGCGCTCGAGTCGCCCAAGGTGGCGCTGTCGACGGGGCCGCTGCAGTTCGCGATCCTCGCGACGCCCAAGCAGCCCGCGCTCAAGCACGTGACGCTGGACGCGCTCGTGGACACGACCGGCACGCCCCTCGTGTCCGACCTGGTACGTCCGGCGCTCGGGAGGGACGCGAGCGGCTGGCGCGCGGTAGACTGACGAGAACTCGCTGCTGGTGTTGCGACGCGCAGAAAGTCACGGGCGACGGCGAGAAGTTCCTCGTGTCGCTCGCGGACGACAGCAAGCTGCCGGCGGGCATGTACAAGATGAAGGTGTCGGCCTTCGACAACGACACGCAGACGAGCACGACCGAGGTGCTGCAGCTCAAGGTGCGTCCTCGCTGAAGGCGGAACTCGAGGACGCGTGGCAGCGTTCTCACCCACGTCGTGCCCTGCCCTGCCCCTGCCAGGTTACCGTGCCGGTGGTCGTCGCGAGCGCCGAGGTGAATGGCGCGGACGTGGCGTTCGGCGACAAGCTGCCCGTGAGCTTCCTCAGCGCCGGGTCGAACGACGTGCTGCAGGTCCAGGTGCAGGTGCAGCACGCGCACGACAAGACGCCGGTGACGGCGCACCAGGCCGTGCTCAAGTTCACGCACGCGGAGGAGAAGACGAGTACCTACTTCGTGCTGCCGGCCGACAAGAGCGCCAAGACGCACGGCGCGGTGCTGCACTTCGGCGCGCTCAGCAGCAAGTTCGCGTACCAGTCGGGCGTGCACCGCGTGGTGCTGATCGTGGGCGACCCGACGTTCGAGCGCGCCGTCGTGTGGGACCTCGGCCGCGTCGAGCTCGAGCTGGCCGCGGCGCCGCCTGTGCAGCCCTCGCCGCTGTACGCCAAGCCGCTGCTGCACGAGAGCGACACGACGCTCAAGGCACTGCCGGAGATCGTGCACGTGATGCGTCCGCAGGACCCGCGGCCGCCGGTGGCCGTGTCGCTCGCGTTCGCGGCGGCGGTGCTGGCGCCGCTGGCGGCGTTCCTGCTGTTCGCGCTCAAGCTGCAGCTGAACGTGGGCAAGCTCTTCCAGCCATCCGTGCTGCCGTTCGGCGTCGTGTTCCTGGCGTCGCTCGGCGCCATCCTGGCGCTCTTTGGCTGGTACTGGCTCGAGCTCACCATGTTCCGTACGCTCGGGTACCTCAGCGGCCTGAGCACCATCACGCTCTGGTCGGGCCACCTGACGCTCAAGCGCCTAGCGCAGCAGTCGTCCGGCGCGAAGCCCAAGGCCGAGTAGAGCCCAGGCTTGCGCGCTGGCGACGTGCTCGTGGACGTTTACACTGGAGTACAACGAGTTTCAGCACAGTTCCCTCCATGCGTTTATCCTCGTTGATCGACAGCGGTGGCGTCCGTTCCATATGCCCCCCCCCCCAA
>JAADYF010000158.1:0-35534 GCA_023338175.1 Phytopythium delawarense
CGGAGACCCCAGCGACGACGGAGACTGTGGAGCCGACCGAGGTGCCGACGGAGACCCCAGCGCCGACGGAGACTGTGGAGCCGACTGAGGTGTCGACGGAGACCCCAGGGACGACGGAGACTGTGGAGCCGACTGAGGTGCCGACGGAGACCCCAGCGACGACGGAGACTGTGGAGCCGACTGAGGTGCCGATGGAGACCCCAGCGACGACGGAGACTGCGGAGCCGAGTGAGGTACCGACGGAGACACCGACGGCGACCTCCGAAATCACAGAAGAGCCCACAAGCTCGCCTACGCTTGCTCCGACGTCAACGCCATCGCCTGATGTGCCGGAAGCTTCGAATGGCATCGACGTTTCGTCGGCGTCAGAGGACGATGACTCGTCGTCGGTTTCGGGCAGTGCTTCCGGCTCGAGTGACTCTGACTCGCCACCGAACGCTATCGCCATCAGCTCATCAGCATCAGATGACGCAAGTGTGGATGGAAGCGATAGCAGTGCGTTGGGTTCGTCTTTGGATGGCGAAGATTCTGGCTCGAGCGTCAGCTCATCATCTAGCAGTGTAGAGCCAACTGCAGCGCCTCAGACGACTGAGGTGCCGTCGACTACGGAGCCATCAACGGAGACGCCTTCGACCACGGAGCCATCAACGGAGACACCGCCGACCGAGGCTCCGTCGACTACCGAGCCATCAATGGAGACTCCTTCAACCACGGAACCGTCGACAGAGGTCCCGTCGACCGAGGCTCCGTCGACTACGGAGCCATCAACGGAGACGCCTTCAACCACGGAGCCGTCGACCGTGGTCCCGTCGACTGAGGCTCCGTCGACTACGGAGCCATCAACGGAGACGCCTTCAACGACAGAACCATCAACGGAGACGCCTTCAACCACAGAGCCGTCGACTGATATTCCGCCGACGGAGGTTCCGTCGACTACTGAGCCATCAACTGAACCGCCGTTGACGACGGAACCTTCGACTTCGGAAACTCCTGCTACAAGCGAAAGCACACCTGTGCCTGTTACGGAGACGCCGGCGCCGACTGAGACACCAGCCCCTAGCGAGGAGACACCCCGGCCTTCAAGCGAGTCTTCTACAACAACCGCGCCAGTGGTGACGACTCCAGAACCAACTCAGGAAACGCCAGAGCCAACGACTGCTACGCCGTCGACGACAAGCCCTCCTCCAGCGACCAGGGCCCCTACAACCACGAGTCCTCCGACTTCATCGTCAGGATTTGGTTCGACGACTCCCGAGCCTACGACAGCGGCGCCGGCAACAACGACGCCGTCGACAACGAGCCCCGCTCCTGTGACCAGAGCTCCAACAACAACGACTGCACCGGTGGCGTCGTCAGGATCTGGCTCGTCGACTCCGGAGCCTACGACGGCTGCACCAGCAACCACAACGCCTGCAACAACGGCTCCGTCAACTGACAACCAGGAAACGGAGAGTCCCGCGCCGGTGACGAGAGCACCGACAACGACCAACCCTTCGTCTGGGACTTCTGGATCGTCCGATTCTGGCTCTAAGGACTCATCAACTGAAAGTG
The DNA here is from genome assembly GCA_023338175.1 of Phytopythium delawarense. Taxonomy (NCBI): domain Eukaryota; phylum Oomycota; class Peronosporomycetes; order Pythiales; family Pythiaceae; genus Phytopythium; species Phytopythium delawarense. The sequence continues at coordinate 1,552 of JAADYF010000158.1, forward strand.
CGACCAAGACCCCGACGACCTCCGCGCCTTCTTCAAGTTCGGATGATGGAGACAACAACAACGACGACGACAACAACGAGGAGACGAGTCCGCCACCAGTGACGCGCTCACCTGCGGCGGCGTCCTCGTCAGACTCGGCGAAGTCTACCGATGATGATACCGACGACGACAGTGCGTCTGCTTCTTCTTCGTCACCCACAACGCCTGCTTCGGATGATTCGTCGATAGATTCCACAGAAGCGGATGAAACGAGTCCTCCACCGGTTACCCGAGCTCCTTCAACGTCGTTCAAGTCCGGCTCAGGCTCCGGCTCGTCCGTGGGCAAGGTGAACGCGCCGGACCTGAGCGGTTCGGACCTGGTTGACAGTTCCAGAGCAAAGTCGGTCATTGCACAGGAGAAGAGTTTGTCTGGCAGCGACTCTGATAGCACAGCCGAGGAGAAGGACACGGACAACAGCGAGATCGAGGTGACAGCGCAGGAAGACAGCGACGACACGCTCGTCGCGGAGACGGGCTCCAAGATCGTCTACACGGATGGTAGTTCGACGACAACGTACAACAAGTACGCGCGTGGTGATAACACCGACGGGAGCTCGTCGGACGGCGTTGTGGTCGTGGGTGGCAGCAACCGCGAGAACGTGCCACCTGGCGCCGAGATTTCCCTCTCGTCGGCGGCGAAGGGTGTCCAGGACGGCGCGCTGTACTCGAGTTTTGCGCTCGGCATCGTGACGACGGCGCTGCTGGTGTTCTTCCACGTGCTGTCTCTCGTTTCGCCTCAGTGGCTTGCGAGCAACTCGCTGTCGAACCGCCGCGCGCCGGCGTCGTGGTTGTCGCCGAACGCGTGGGAGCTGGTGGCGTTCGTGGGCTTCTTCCAGCACATCAACTCCATCTCGATGCTGGAGCTCACCAAGGCGCCGTACATCGTGCTGGACTTCACGGACTCGTTCGCGTTCGTCAACTTCCAGTTGCCGACGATCACGACCGAGACGACGCGGCGGCTCTCGTTTGTGATCCTCACGGGCATCGTGGCGTTTGCGGACCGCATCGGCATCGACGAGGACCAAGTGCTCGAGCGTGGCTCGGAGATCTTTGCGGTCGTCGTCGCGCTGCTCGCCGTCGCGTTTGGCGTGTGTGTTGCCGTGCACCGCATGCTGTGGAGCCGCAGGGGGTCGGATGCGTCGAGCACCGACACCATCTCCGCAACGTACACCATGTCACTCAAGAGCAGCTTCCCCATGTCTGTGTTGGGCCTGCTCGTGGCGCTGTGGCTCGTCAGCATCTTCCCGCTCACTGCCTTTTCGACGTACGAGGTCGCGATGCAGATCCGCTACGGCGTCAACGGAGAGCTGGCGCTGGCGCTCGTGGACATGTGGGTCGTCGTCCTCGCTTGCATGGCCATCATGTTCAAGTGCGTGCGCAACATTCGGCTGCCGAACGCCTTCCACTTCCAGAACTTTGCCGTGTTCGGCCCGCTGTACGCCAGCCTCAAGCAGCACTTCCGCTTCTTCTTCCTGGTCGAGGTGTTATTCCAGGGCATCGCAGGCGGCATCACTGGCGCTGTGCAGGGCGTCCCTGAGCAGCTGGTGGCGCTGCTGGTCGTGCACCTGCTCTTCATCATCGTGGTGCTCATCATCAGCCCGTACACGGCTCGGTGGGTGCTCGCGCTCATGGTGACGCTCAACGCCGTCAAGATCGTCAACCTCGGTCTCGCGTTCGCCTTCCTTACGACCAGCGACCTGTCGACGAGCTCGCGCAGCGTCATCGCGCAGACGTTCACCATCCTCAACTTCGCGGTGATCCTGCTCATCTTCGTGCGGCAGCTCGTGGTCTTCCTGCTGGCGCTCAAGAAGTGGTCCACGTATCAAGCGCGCCTCGCCGAGGCCACCACGCGCGGCTACACGACCAACGGCGTGCGCAGCAACACCAGCGGCAACCAGCGGCAGGGCTCCATGCTGTCGTACGACCTGGAGAACGCCGCCACGCCCAGCCAGTTCTCCATCCAGTCGCACATGGTCAACTCCGGGCTCACGCCCTCGGGCTACCGTGGGTGAGCGGCGGGAGGTGGACACGGATGTTCATGCGTGTATGGTGAGTCTCATGTCGAGCTTAGATGTCAACAAGACTCGTTCCTAAATTTAAATTGTTGTTCTCCCATGTGGTCCGGGGTCGTCGTCTTCCTGCGGGTCGAAGCCGCTGCGCCGCCATGGTGGGAGTGAGCTTGCTGGGCTTGATTCCAGCCCCATTGGAAGGCTTCGACGACATTCCGCTGTCGCCAGCACCTCGTCGGGTCGACCTCTTTCCAGCTTGCTGATTGGCATGGCGCTGTTAAAAGTGCTTCAATGAGGTCGCTGCCCGATCCATGGACTTCAACAGGGAGACCCGAACGCCTCGCCGAGCTCTTCGCTCACTCGGCGTTTTTCAGGATGGTGGAGAGATGTATGGAGTTACCCTTCTCCTCAACGAGTCGGCGGCCCCCCGATACCAGCGACGCCCAGGACGAAGAGAAGATGCAAGCCTTCCAGGAGCAAGAAGAGCTCCGGACGACCGTCTTCGCTTCGCCACCCAGTGTCTCGGGCTCCAGCGAGGCACACCGACACAAGTTGTCGACGGACAAGCACCAACGTGCAGGACGACGTCGAGCGCATCGCGGAGGCTCATGGTGTACCTCATTGTGATCCAATGCCGTCTTGGTATGACTGTGCGCCGACGCAAGTGCGCTTCGAAGACATGCTGGTGCTGCTTCTCGACTGCGAGCGCGGCGGCTGGCCGGGGCCGCCCGTGAACTCGGAGGTGGACATCCGAGTGAAGGAGCAGCAGTCCAAGAAAGAGGCGAACGAGGGCGAGGAGACGCGGAAGCTCCGGAACCCCGAGCTCGCGAGCAAGAAGATCGTACTCAGGTGCACCCGGAACGTCTTGCGCGGTTCCAACAGTCGATGCAAGGCAAACTTCTGGAGCCGAAACGTCAACGCCGCGAGGAACATGCTGGAGCTGCTGCGGAGCGGGCTGAAAGGGAAGCTCGGCGCAAGCAGGCTGCGGGCGTTCGCATAGCCGAAGCAAAGCGAGACCAGTAGGATTCGCAGTGTCGCTCGCGTGTGGACATGAGCGTTCGAGCTCCGTCCGTCCGCGGCCATCCATCATAAAATACTTTTAGGGCAGCACCGTCGGCGGTCAGAAGAACGCGTCTTCGTTCATGCCGTTGGCGATATCGCTCGAGGTGATGCCGTCGGTACCGAGGCCATCGCTGGTCGCGGACAGCCGCTTGTTCTTCTCTTCCTCCTCTTCCTCTTCCTCCTCCTCGTCTTCTTCTTCTTCCTCCTCGTCTTCTTCGTCATCGAGCCGCACAATGCCGCTCGAGTCGTCGTCAAACACATCCACGGACGGCAGTGGCGCGTGGTTCCGCATGTAGTGAAGGCACACGGCACGCAGCTGCATCGCGTTGCTGCCCTCCGCTGCCTCCAGCAAGCACTCGACCGTCTCGCGGCACACGGCGTGCTGCAGCGCTCGCTCGCACACCTGCTTCAGGTGGTCCAGCATGAACTGGTCGGCCGCGACCAACAGCTCCAGCGTCACCTCGAACTCGTCGTCGCCCAGAAGCGACCCGCGCTCGGCTCCGGCCATCGTACCCGCCGCGTCGGTGTGGCGCTTGTCCTCATAAAACGGATCGCGCCAGTCGCCGTCTTGCGGGGTCTCTGGCCAGCCTCTGGTCCCTGCTGAAGCGTACTCCACAGGCTCTTCCTGCGGCCAACTGCTGCCCCTCCCGCGCTCGCGTGCTTCCGTATCGTAGGCGCTGAATTCATTTCCGTTGGGGGTCTGCGCCTCGAGCTGCGGGAGGCCCCAGCACTGCTGGTAGTACCCGCCCGAGGGACTTGCGAGCGGTTCTTGGCCGTTCCCAGCGCTGAACTCTGCCGAGTTGATAATGCTCGCTCGACGTTCACCATGCCATCGATCCTCAGCCACGGCCTCGCCGGTGTACAAATACTCCATCATCTTGACGAAGACCACGTATCGAACGTCTGGCACTTGAATCTGCTTCTCGCTCGCCTCACGGAAGCCCGACGAGAACATGACGCGGAAGCGTTCGCTCAGCAGGGACAGAATCAGCTTGTGCGCGAACACAACCCGCCCCTCGACGAGGAAGGAAATGTCCGCGAACTCTTCGTTGTTGACGAACTCGCCCAGCGAGCGCTGAAGCAGCTGCGTCGAGGACGCGAGGGAGATCTCTGCACACGGCGGTGGGTCCGTGTCCAGCTCGTAAAAGTCGTTCAAGTACTCGCTGCCGTAGGACCCGCCAAAGATGAACAGCTTCCGGTCCACCACGGTGCACGTGTGGCCAGCGCGGCGGCCTGGACCTTTGCCGACGACGACAATCGGCGCGCGCGGCGGGCGTCGTCTCCGACGACGGTGCATGTGGATCGTGTCGTTCGGGTTCGCTGGGTTGCCGTCGCAGTAGTCCTTATGGTTGCCTCTGTCGTAGAGCTCGTACGAGTCTTCGTCGTCTTCCTCTTCATACATGTCGGCGCCGTACGGCTGCGTCATCCGACGGGCGTCGTCTCGGCTGGTGAAGCACTCGTCGTCATCGTCATCGTCGGCACCGTCGTCATCGTCGTCATCACCATCGTCACGATACTCCTGCGTGTTCGTCGACTGGAGTCGCCGCCGCCTTCTCCCGCTGCTGCTGCTGCTGCTGTTGCTTCGCCATCTCTCGCCGGTGAATGAGCCGGACAGGGTCACCTCCGTCTCTTGGTGGCGCATCCATGGCGCTTCACTCGCCTTCAAGTCTTCTTCTGCGGCGCCACCGGCGCACGCCGCGCTCCGCCCGCCCTCCTCCTCCGTGACGATCATGTCGAGCCACTCGTGGTCCTCCGGGTCGTACACGTGGAGGTCGTTGTAGCACTTGGCCGACGGTCCGGACCCGCCAAAGAGGAACAGCATGGCGCGGTAGCACGCGAGCGTCATGCCCGCGCGAGGGTGCGGAGGCGCCCTCGGCACGAGCTCGTCCCCTGCGACCTCGGGGTCCCACGGGTTGCTCGTGCCCCGCACGCGCGACCAGGTGAAGCAGCGCGTGTCGAGCACGTGGATGTCGTTCAGGCGCTTCTGTCCGTCCCAGCCGCCGAAGACTAGCAGCGTCTGCGCGTCGCCGACGACCGCCGAGCTGTGGTTGGCGCGCGGCGCCGGCAGCTCGCCCGAGGCGTGGATCTGGCGCCACTCCATCGTGTCGATGGACAGCGCGTGCAGGTCGTTGAGGTACTCCCGGCCGTCCCCGCCGCGGAAAACGAGGATGCTGCGCAGGTGCGGCAGGTAGTCGGCCGTGTGCATGTTGCAGGGCCCCGGCGGCGAGCCCCGGACGCGCGGCGGCGGCTGCCACGTCAGCGTCGGAAGGTGCAGCACGTGCAGGTCGGCGGCGGCGAGCGGCCCGCTGCCGAGCCAGCCGCCGATGATGAAGAGCTTGTGCTCAGCCAGCGTGGCCGTGTGGCCATTGCGGCCGGCGGGCGGCGCGCCGCGCGCCACGTGCGTCAGCTCGCGCCACGTGCGCGCCTCGCAGTCGAACAAGAAGAGCTCGTTGTGGTTGTGGCGCCCGTCGTAGCCGCCGAAGACCAGCAGCTCACGCCGGGAGATGGCCGTGGCCGTGTGGTTCTTGATCGTAGGCGTCGCGCCGCCCTGCACGCGCAGCCGGTTCCACCGCATGTACATGCTGGCGCGTTGGGTCGGGGACTTTCCCGGGGAATATGCAGGTGCTGGGGCGTCCAGAGCGTGCCTTGGGGCCGCGCCGACGGGGCTCCGGGCAATACGCGCACGGAGAAGACGCCGGTAGCGACGCCGCCGGCTCGCGAGTCGTCAGGAAGCCGCCGTCGCCGCCGCCGCCTGCTTCCAGCTCCCGCTGCCGCCTGCTTCCCCCCTTCCTTCCTTCTGAGAAAGGCCGCGGACTGGTGTTTCCTTTGCTTGCCCGCAAAGTGCTCAACATGAGACCTGCACGAGTTTTCTGCGTTGGGCCGAATTACTCTGGTCAGAGATTGTTGATACAAAAGACAGTATGGTTACGGTTTCGGAGGTACACTTGCAGCTGCGTGTTGTCCTGCGCAGGAGCCTGGGGCGATAATAATCCAATTATGACCAATCAGGACGCGACTTGTTGCAATGCATGCATTCTGACAGGTCGGACCTGATCGGAGGGTTCACACAACAACACATGTTGGACTCAATCGAGCATTGCAACGTGACATAGTGTTTCATCCCTCGACACAGCTTCAACTCGGCGCCAAAAGGGAGCTCCATGCTTGCAGCTGCATGCGGACAGCTCCCGCCTTGCAACCATGACGGTCGCTCTGCTGGGCCGCCGTCGCTGGGAAACTCGCCTGCTGCCTCCCCTCATCGCGAAGAGAAACGGGAGCTAGTGCGTGTGCGTGTGGGAGGGATCACCATCGACGCTTGGATCACCATCAACGCACTCCGGATGGGCAGCAATCGCCAGGTGTTCAAGAGGAGCGAAGCGGTAATGCGCGTTACAAGACGAAGGCACAGGACTTGAGCGTCGAGTGCTACGCTGCTGTGCGTTCGGGTCACTCATCCCGAACGGCTTCCCCTCCGTCGAGATGATCTAGAAGGGGAGAGCACCGCCAGACGGCCACGCGGTGATCAGTGAGCACCACGTAGCACTGCTCTCGCATGTCATGCAGCCCCTTCATGATCCGCGACCTCCCCATCAGCTTCTTCCATGACTTTCTCGCGGTGCACCCAATTGACACAAGTGACACGCATGCGTCCGTCATTCTTCACCCCAACGATCATCACTCCGCCCCGCCTTCAAGGTGGATTGCAAGTCACACGGGACTTCATTCCTCGATTCGCGCTCCCCCGCAGATCCCCAGACACACCTGCTCCAAGTCACTCCCCCAGCATTTCGCTGTTCAAACTCATGGCGGACAAGACTTCATCCGACGAGAAACCTGCCGTCGAGCCCGTGGCTGGGCCACGCCTGGCACCCAACCAGAACTTCGAGCGGCAGTGGGTTCTCAGCAAGTCGCTCGACGCTATCGAAAAGCTGCAGCTCGCGGTGCCCGGACTCGTCTACGTCTCGCACGACGCGACGCGGCCAAGCTCGGTCCGCATCTCGGGCGACTCGGCCTCGATCCTGGAGCACGTGGAAGTCTCCCGCGATGGCTCGGACACCCTGCGCGTGAACGCCAAGGGGAACATGAATGGCCACCTGCTCACGGAGGTGTCGCTGCAGCGCGTGGCAGCCGTGCACTCCCTCTCGTGCGCCGGATCGGCGACGACCGTGGTGGAGGACGGCGTGCTGGTGAGGAACGACACGCAGCGCACGCTCGAACTGCAAGCCAAAGGCAGCGGCGGCGTGTTTGTGGCCTCGCCGGTCCCGATCCACGTGGGCTCGTTGCGCATCAGTCAGAATGGCAGTGGAGACGTGCAGGTCGTGGCGCCTGCTATCAGCTGCAAGGCGGAGGCCAACATCCGCGTGCGTGCGTCGGGCGACGTGAACGTGTTCACGAGCGACCTGCAGAGCCAAGACGCGCAGCTCGAAGTCGCTGGCAGCGGTGACGTGAATGTGAACGTGGCGAACGCGCTCGACATCGGGGGCAAGCTCCAGACCAACGTCGTCGGGTCCGGCAAGCTGAACGCTCGCTGCCGGTCCCTCGACGTCCCCGCCATGGTCTTGGCGGTCGCGGGGTCCGGCGACACCACCGTCGTCGCCTGGGAGAAGCTCGCCGCGTCCACCATAAAGACGAGCATCGCAGGCTCCGGCGGCGTGGCGGTAGCTTGCGGCGGCTCCGGCACGGCGTCGCTGCAGAAGGTCAGCATCGCCGGGAGCGGCAGCGTTAACGTGGCCGACGTGTTCACCGACACGGCCAAGGTCAGCATCGCCGGGAGCGGCAACGTAGCCCTGCGCGTCGGCGCCGAGTCGCACGAGTCTTACTTCGGCTCGGGCAACGTCGAGTACGTCGGCGGCCCGCCGCGGGAGGTGCACACGTCGGGTCTGCGCGCCGCGTATGGCCGCGCGGCCTCGCACTCGCAGCTGACTCGTCCTCTGGCCGCCTCGCTGGTGTCCTCGCAGCAGTTCCCGTCCCCCATTCCTCTGCGAGAGGCCGCGTTCTCGCAGATCCGCGCGTTCCAAGTGCACATGGACGCAAAGGCGGCCCTCGGCGGGCTCTTCAACCTGTTCCGCTCGTGAGATGGTTATTCACGGGTGCGGAGGCTGGATGCATGCACGTAAATAATCGTCCGTTCTGCATTTTAATTTGCTGAAACTCAACGAATCAAATCTCATTTCTATAAATGCCCAAATAATGATTAGCTGAGAGAATGGATTCTCATTCGTCCATATTCCATGCAAACATATGATTGGTCTCTTTCGACGAATCAAACAACGGTATTTTGCAAAGAATTTATGCGATTAGCTCTCATGGCGAGATTTGATTGGCTCAAGGTACAAGCGAATTCTAAGAAATCAAATTGTTTGATTGGATGATAGCAACCTTAATCGCGCAATGCAGATCTCCGATTCCGCATTGTGCGAATAGGGTTGGCTGAATTAACGTCTTGATGATTGTAAGAAGTTGAGAACAAAATGTTTTATCACATTGTATGTATGTGGTCCACATCGAATCGCAATTGACACCCGGGTAGTACGTCGAATTGTTTGCATTTTTTTGAGAATGCTTTCCAGGCGTCTGCTTCTTGGATACAAACGACCAGACGCGAAGCTGACGAGACGCTGGTCACCTCCGCGGCTCGGCGCGACGACGACCGTGGCGACGGCGGGCAGCAGGAGCCCTCCCTCACTCGGCCTTCACCCTCTCGACGAGATGAAGTCGCAGTGGGCGGCGGCCGCGCGGGGCGCCGCGCTGCTGCTGCGCGCGTACGTCGGCGCCGTGCTGTTCCTCCCGCGAGTCGTGTACGTCGTCACATTTATACCCCGAATTGTGCTAAAATACCTACCGTGGCATACTTTATCCAAGTCAACGGAGCAGCTCACGGACGGCTGGCGGCTGTTGTTTGCTCCTTTCATTGTCCTTCCCACGGCAGCTGGCTGCTCTCCTGGCGCTGGAACCCGCTCGTGCTCGTCCCTCGGCGCCTGCTCTCGCTGCTCCTCGGCAGGATGGACGCGCTCTCAAGCGACAAGCCGGCTGGCTCGGCCAGCAACAGCAACAGCAACAGCAACAGCAACAGCAACAGCAACAGCAACAGCGACAGCGGCAGCGGCAAGCGCGAGCTACGGTGGCTGGCGCCGGGCGAGCGCGGCGGCGAGCGCGTGGCCATCGTGAGCTACCCGCGGTCGGGCAACTCGCTCATGCGCGGGCTGCTGGAGACGCTCACGGGGGTGTACACGGGGTGCGACACCCGGCCGGACCGGTCGCTGAGCCAGGAGCTGCAGCAGTACGGCATGAAGGGCGAGGGCGTCGTGGACGAGTCGGTGTGGTTCGTCAAGTCGCACTTCCCGGAGCGCGTGGGCTGGCAGCCCTTCGCTGTGCGCAAGGCCATCGTGGTCGTGCGCAACCCGTGGGACGCGATCGACTCGTACTTTAACATGACGCTCACCAACACGCACAACAAGAGCGTGCACGAGAGCCAATACGCGCGCTTCGCCGATCGCTGGGACGGCATGCTGCGCAACGAGGTCGACGTGTGGATGAAGTTCCACCGCTACTGGACGAGCAAGGTCGACATCCCCATCATCATCGTGCGCTACGAGGACCTGCTCATGCACCGCGAGGAGACGCTGCGCCGCGTCTTCCTCTTCCTCACGGACCGGCCCTCGCTCGACGGCACCGAGTGGGACGCGCGCATCAAGGCGCTCATGGCTTCCAGCGGCGACCAGTCCGGCCCGTACAAGCCGCGCAGCGGCAAGATCGGCGCCTCCTTCCGCCACTACTCGGAGGCGCAGTTCCAGTACATCCTGCAGACGGCGCGGCTGCCGCTGCGCGGCTTCGGCTACGACACGGAGACGCAGAACTTCCCCGCCGACATCCAGCTGCCGCGCCGACAGGTCAAGCCCGGCAAGGAGCCCGGCGCGCAGCTCGAGATCTCGACTGACCTCGAGATGGAGGTGCGCCGCAAGAACGACGTCTTCGGCCGCGGCTCCACCTGGTTCCGCAAGACGCTCACGGACCCCGTGATCGCTAGCGACGGCTCGGAGCTCAACATGGATGAGGTACTCGCCGCGCGGCAGCGAGCCAAGGAGCAGCAGGAGCACAAGCGCGAGAGCAGCTGAAGTCTTTATCGGTCCGAAGACCATTGCTTGTCGTTATGAAAGCATGCCCAAGTATGAACGTGAGTCCTGTTCCTATCGTCTCCTACTCGATCAGGTCAAGAGCAACATCAGGCTCTAGCTGCACGGGATCCACCACCTTCTCCGCACTCACAGCGCGGTGGTGGTCGGGTTGCGCACGTAAATGTTGCGGTTGCGGCCGTACTTGATGTCCCAGAAGGAGCAGCCGACGACGGCGGCGAAGACGGCGGCGATCGAGAAGAGCACGAGCGCCTCGAACTGGTGCGGGTCGCTGAACACGATGCCGACCACGAGGATGAGAATGTAGAAGAACTGCGACGTGGCCGTCTGCATGGCGTTGACAGCGCCGCGCTTGTGCGGCTCGATCCACTCCTGCATGATCTGCGTCTCGGCCAGGTCCGTGCTCCAGAGCCACATGCGCGAGACCACCACACACGCGAGCAACAGGTAGTCCGACAGCGGAGACTCGCCCGTGAGCAGGAACGCCAGCAGGATGGGCAGCAGGCACAGCCAAAAGAGCCACACGCTCAGCACCGCCACGCTCTCGAGCCGCCCGATCCACGCGCGCAGGTACGGGAACACGAGCGTGCCCAGCAGCCCTGCAATGGCGCCCGCGCCTTGGCTGGAGCCGAGCAGCGAGTTGGCCACGCCGCGCCACTTGAGGTACGCCATGTTGAGTGCGCCTCCCGAGAGCACCGTCATGTAGAGCGAGCAGAAGGAGAAGCTTAGCAGGAACACCGGGTGCTTGGCGTACTCCCGCCACTGCCGCACAAAGTGCGCGGCCTCGTTCACGAGGTGGGATCCGCTGTTGTCCGCTTCGTCCGTGTGCGAGGCGTGGTTGCTTGGGTCGATCTCCTTGATCGCGAGCTCCGGCACCAAGTGGTAGATGTCCTGCGTCATGACGTACTCGAGCGGCGTCGACGCCACGTTCCACACGCCCACGGCCGCTGCGCCGATCGTCGCGCGCGTGGTCGCGTCGTTGCCGGCAAAGTCCATGATGATACCGAACGCCATGGGACCGAGGATCTTGCAGGCCAGGTCGATGCGCCGCATGGTCGTGTTGACCTGAGCGAGCTGCGCCGAGTCTCCGCCGGCGATCACGACGACCCAGTCGCGCTCCAGACCGATGGTCTGCGCGTCGTTGAGCACTTGGCCGACGCCTCCGCACACGAGCGTGGCAGCGAAGAGCAGCGCGAGGCGCCAGGTCCACTCGGGCTTGTGGATGCCGTCGGCGTTGGTCACCACGAGGATGGCCACGAGCAGCGCCGAGCTCAGCACGATCATGAGGTTCTCCACCACGATCGCGTACTTCATGGCCGCCCAGCGGTTCGTGCGGTCGATCAGCCGGCCCACGGACGGGATCACCACCATGCACGTCGCGTACATGGCCAGCGAGAAGCTCGCGCTCGGCAGCAGCGTGTCCACGAAGATCTCCATGAACAGGATCGGCACCGCGAATTGCCACATGCGGTCTCCCTGTTGTCCACCGAGGTTTCTGTCAGCGCTACCGCCTTCATCTCAATAGCATGAAGGCACTGCAGACGCACCCAAGCAGACAAGAGGTGGCCGCCGTAGAGGTACGCGAACACGCGGCTCGGGCGCGGCGTCCTCTGGCTGCCGCCAGCCTCCCTGTCACGTGATAATACCAGTCACGAGTCGAGCATCAGCAATGAACAAGCAGGGGGGGGAGAAGCCAAGGACGCGTACAGAAGCCGAGTCTTCTCCTCGTCCGACTTCTCAGCGCGGGCGTCCAGCCACGCGACCACAAGGCTTGCGGTCGTGGGCAGCAGCATGGCGCTCGCGATGATGGTCATGACGATGTTGCCCGGCCGGTTGAGCACGCACACGTCGTTCACATCGAACAAGCAGGCTGTCAGCACGCCGCAGACGATCACGGTCAGTCGTCATGCGCGTGCAACACCCACGAGAGCCGTCATGGCGGTCTCACCGAGCCCGTCGGCCGTGCAGAGCGCGCTGACGAGCGCCAGCAGCGCCGACACGAACACCGTGCGCTCCATCGTGCGTCGCGACCGGAAGTGAGCGTTCAGAGACCGACGCGCAGGCCGCAGTAAGGCTCCGCGTCCGGGAGGCACGCGCTTCCGTCCAGTCTCCTCTCTGGCCGTTGCGCCGAACGAGTGGTCGCGACGGACGGCTCTTCTTCCCGCCAGGAACGGAGCGTCGGTTAATGTCCGGTAACTGGGCGGCTGCACGATGGAGGAGGACGACGAGTGGCAGGCGGAGAATGAGGCGCGTCCTGCGTGACGAGGATATGCGGCGAGGAGGAATGGATGAATCTGCTGGGCAAGAACCTGCGGAAGATGATGATCTGGATTAATCCGCCTGGATCCTGCTGTTTGTTCGGCGGGTACTATGGGATCGATACCTGCTTAATATGATACTGTGGACGCAAGATGAACGCACCTGATTCGGCTGGTGACGCAAACAGGCTTTGGAACATTGGGCGTCATGGCATGTCTGAGCATCCGAGTCAACCTGCACGATGCCTCGCATCGAGGCTGTGGGCGATGCAGAGCTCACTCGGACGCCACCTCGAACGCCTCCATGAACCCATGGATAGGTCGCCGCCTTTCAGTCATCCGTGGACTTGCAGCGCCGCCACATGAGCGATGTGACGAACCGCTTCACCCGCCTGGAGCGGACAGCCTCGTGGAGTCCGCGGCTTTCTTCACCACCTCCTCCTTGACGTCCTTCGTCGACACCTTCTTCTTCTTCTTGGCCGCCGTCTTTGTCTTGTCGTTGCTGGTGTCGACGTCGGCCAGGAGCGGCTGGAAGACCGTCAGGTCGCCCGCGAACAGCACGCTGTGGGCCCAGCCGGCGAACGGCGTGAACCGCGAGCGGAAGTGGTCGCCCACGGACTTGTACACCCCCGGAGTGATGCTCTTCTTGCCAGCCAGCGACGCGTCGAACTCGCGGCACGCGATCTGCCACACGTGCGTGTCGACTGGGATCGCGTCCAGCCGCTCGAGCGAGAAGAGCGCCACGCAGTCGGCCACCTTGCGGCCGACGCCGGCGAACACCATGAGTTGGTCCTGGTAGCTCCCGTCGAACTCTGTAGGGGCAGGCTGCAGCTGCGCCTTTGCTCCTTCGTCGCGAATGTCCAGCAGGTACTCGACACCGCCGAGCGCCTGCAGCTGCCGCGCCGTCTTGATGACGAACGGCGCGCGGTAGCCGAAGCCGAGCTCCCGCAGTTTGGCCTCCTCGCACTCGTTCGCCAGCGCGTCGACGGTCGGGAACGCATGGAAGCGGTGCGCAGTCGCCTCGCAGGTGAACAAGTGGTCGCCGTAGGTGGCGCGCAGCTTGTCGACCATCTGCTGGATGCGCTGGATGTTATTGTTGGACGAGCAGATGAACGAAAAGAGGCACTCGACCGGGTCCTGCCGCACGATGCGCAGGCCGGACAGGGAGTTGATGACGCGCGTCATGCGGTCGCTCCGCCGCGTCCACTGGTCGTACAGCGACGCGGCCTTCACCTGCGGTGTATCAGCGACGTCAGTGAGCGCGAGCGCACGGCTCCAAGCATCGACAGCGAGCGTACGTCCAGCCGGAAGTACCGCGTGAGCTCCGCCACCATGTCGCCGCTCGGCACTGCCAGTTGTCAGCGCCGCACGCGGCGGTCAGTCGCTGTCAGGGCTCATTGACACGGACAGAGGCGTCGCACTACCGTCGGCAGGGAGCAGGCAGCGGCACTCGACCGCCGCGTTCCGCTCGCGTAACACGTACACCCTCCGGCCGACGACTCCCATCCACTCGGCGGCGTCTCCACCGCCGCTCACCGGGGTCTTGCGCCACGAGAAGACCTGGCCGGACGCCAGTGTCAACGCGCACGACAGCTCGCGCGTGCTGCAGAGCGCGACCCACCGGTCTGTCGACGGTTCGCCCTTGACGGTCGGCAGATTGACCGCCTCGTGCTTGGCAGCGTCCGCGTCTTGGGCATCCACAGGAGGCGCCTCGCGCTTGACGTGCAGCCCGCGCTTCCGCTTCTTGTCGCCTCCGCCAGACGCGGGGCGCATCACCACCGGGATCTGTACCACCGCAGGACCACTGGGAGCCTTCGCGAGCGCTTCGGCCGCGGCCGTCGCCCTGCCCGCGAGCCGCAGCGACCGCCGCATCCGCGCGCGATCCAGGGCAGTCACCGCTGTGAATGGGTGACAACCCACGTCGAGTGATCCTTCTTTCGTTTATTCCACATCTAGACCCAACACTTTATACAAATCATACTGAACCGTCTCATAATGTCGACATTTGTATGGATCCACTCGCACCTCTATGCGCACATAATTGAAAAAGAGTGAACTGACGCTCCCAAAACGCGACAAAAGCTGGCATCATCGCGCTCGAAGCGTCAAGCGTCAAGCGCCAAGCTCCCAGCGCCGTCCTCCCTCCGCTCCTCCTCCTCCCGTCGCTCCGGCAGCGCGCGCGGCGCCATGAGCGGCGTCTGCACGGCCACGACGCACACGGGCGTGCGCTGCACGTCTCCGGCCACGGACGCGGGCGTGCACTGCGCGCACCACGCGCGGATGGCGCGCGTCATGGCGCTCGCCCCCAAGGCGGCGTCCTCCGCGTCCACGTCGAGCAGCAGCGCGGCATCCCTGACCGCGCCGAGCGCCGTGAACGGGGGCGGACGGGTGCACGAGGCGCGCAAGGAGCTGGGGGCGCTGCACCTGAGCCTCGCGCGCCCGGGCTCGGCCTCGTCCATCTCGTCCCTGGCGTCCTCCACGTCGTCGGCGTTCGCTGCCTCGTCAACCACCGCGGCGTCGGCCCCAGCAGCGGCATTGATGCTGGACGGAGAGAGCGCGGTCGGGTCCATCCCGTGCAGCTTCGTCTTCCCGCAGGCGCTCGGGCTGCCTGATCTGCCCGGCGCGCTGTCCGTGTCCACCTACCGGCTGCGCTTCGAGCCGCAGAACGCGTCGCTGCGCGCGCCGGGGCTCTTCCACCGGCTGCTGGACGACGCCATCGCCGGCATGCCGCGCGCGAGCATCGCCAAGCTGTCGTACCCGCAGTCGACGGTGCCGGCGACGCGCGTGGGGGCGTCCCGGTACGACAGCTCGGCTGTCCCGACGCGGCTCGTGGTCAAGTTCAAGGACCTGCGCGCCTGGACGCTCAGCGGCGACGTCGGCGCGCTCATGATGGCGCTCAACCGGCAGGTGTTCACCGACTCGCCGCTGAGCCTGTTCGCGTTCGCGCACGGCGTCCCCGACCGCGACCGCGAGCTCGAGCAGCGCGCGCACGCCATCTACGACCTCGAGCGCGACTTTGCACGCATGGGCGTGCCGCTCCGAGGCGGCGGTGGCGCCTTCCGCGTATCGGACGCCAACGGCAACTACGGCATCTGCGCCACGTACCCGCCGCGGTTCGTCGTGCCGGCGTCCGTGTCGGACCACGAGGTCGCGAGCGTCGCCGGGTTCCGGTCCAAGGGCCGGCTGCCCATCTGTTGCTTCGTGCACCCGCGCAACTCGGCGTCCGTCTGGCGGTGCGCGCAGCCCAAGCGCGGCATCCTACACGCGCAGAACGCGGCGGACGACCGTTACCTGGCGCGCATCGCGGCGTCCAACGCGCACCAGGAGCGGGTCTGGATCGCCGACTGCCGCCCGGAGCTCAACGCGCGCGTCAACAACCTCACGGGTGGCGGCACCGAGAGCTCGAGCATCCCGCACGCGCGCGTGAGCTTCCTCAACATCGGCAACATCCACGCCATGCGCGAGAGCATCGACAACGTGCGCGGGCTCGTGCAGTCGGCCGGCGGCAGCGAGCTCGACCTCGCCTGGGGCTCCCGTGTCGAGGACACGCGCTGGCTCGCGCACGTCCGACTGGTGCTGTCCGGCGCGCTGCGCGTCGCCGAGGCCGTCGAGAACAAGGGCACGACCGTGCTCGTGCACTGCAGTGACGGCTGGGACCGCACGGGCCAGCTCTGTGGGCTCTCGCAGATCCTGCTGGACGGCCACTACCGCACCATCGAGGGCTTCATCGACGTGATCGAGAAGGAGTGGGTCACGGTCGGGCACAAGTTCCACGACCGCGTCGGCCCAGGCGTCTCGGAGAACGACGAGCAGGCGCCGATCTTCCTGCAGTTCCTCGACTGCGTGTGGCAGTTGCAGCGCCAGTACCCGACCCACTTCGAGTTCAGCGCGCGTCTGCTCGAGGCGATCGCCGACGCGCTCTTCTCGGCGCGCTTCGGCACCTTCCTGGGCAACTGCGACCGCGAGCGCCGGTCGTGGCGCTGGGCGGAGCGCACGCGTTCGCTCTGGGCCCATGTGCTTCGACACCGCGCCGCGTTCGCCAACCCGTTCTACCGCGAGCGGTCAGACCGCGTGCTGCTGCCGCCTGCGTCCTCGCTGCTGCGCCACGTGACGCTCTGGACCGAGTACTTCTTCCGGGGCTCTACATCACCAGTCATCCCGTCCACGAACGCGGCGACGCCGCCCTTCGCGTCCTCTTCGACGCCAGTTGACCTCAGCATGGCGGCCATTCCGCCGGCCAAGCCAGGCTCCCACACTGCCTTCGACGACCTGGCGGTGTCCATGAACGCCGCGGTCGAGCGCATCCGAGCGCTGGAGGAGGAGCTCAAGGAGCTGCGCGCGAGCTCGTACGCTGTGCAGATGCCGCCGCCGATCATGCCGCCCAGTCCATCGCCCATCGTGTACGCGGCACCTCGCGCGCCTGCACTCGCGTCTTCCTACGCGCCGGCAGCAGCGAACGCCTCGGAGCCGAGTATGCTGTTCTCAGCGCCGCCGTCGTCGTCGTCACTGTCGGCGTCTTCGTCCTCGTCCTCGTTGTCGGCTTCGGGAAGCAGCTACTACCAGTCGAATGGGTATGCTCCAGCGTCGAACGGCACTGCCGCCAGCCATGTGATGGCTCGATCGTCATCGTCGTGGGCGTGCGCGATCTGCTCCAAGGTAAACGCGTCCGAGTCGGTCACATGCGCCGTGTGCGGCCGCGCGCCGCGATGAGCCTCGTTGAGTGGAGCGGGAGGCGTACGTGGAGGTCGGCCGCTACATCTACGTAGAGATAAACCTGGATACATCATGCACGGCCACACGGATGCAAGTGCAAACGCTCATCTTGCTGTCTGCTGCTCTCCTCCGCTCCTTCTAAAGCAGCAAAAGAAAAATGCAAGGGTGTATAGATGTACATGAATCGCCTGGGCAAGACGCACCTGTTGTGCGGATGGAGATGGAGAATCCATCAGCCCAGACAAGACGACTGCTCGCCCGCCATCTCGGCCTTGGCCCTCGCGCGCTCGCCTTCTTCGCTCACTTGGTGCGCGCGCTTGACGCAGTCTTGCAGCACGTAGTGCACCTTGTCGGGGAAGTGGTCGTCCAGCATCGAGCGCGCGATGCGGATGCTCGAGAACTTTTCGGACGACGACCACGCGAACTGGTAGTTGGTGCGAGACGTACAGCACACGCCGTCCGCGCCAGGGCGGCAGCAGACCCAACAGCCGCCGGCAGAGCGAGTAGCGCGCTTACACCGACGCAAGTGCACGAGTCGACCTGGGATGGTGAGCGGAGAAATGGGTTCCGACGCCTGGATGCGCTGCAGCATCGTGCGGTAGTTGGCGAGGTGCATGCTGAACTCCGTGTCCTCGCACGCGTTCTCGTCATGGAGCAGTTCGTCGGGACTCTTCCAGGCGATCACCTGCCGCAGGATGGACGCCTTGCCGACCTTGCTACGCCGAATCAGGTCGAGCACTTGGTCACGTAGCGCCTCGGCAGCCGAGAGAGACGACCGCGCAATGATGTCGTCGCCCACGACAACCGACACGGTGAACTCGGCGCACCGACGCGCGATGCCCGGGGACATGGTGCAGCCTGGTGGACTGAACGCGAAGCACCGCAGGTTCGGATACTTGGGGCGTAGCATGACCGACAGAAGCACGGCTGTGCCTGCGCCTAGCGAATGGCCCGTGACCACGAGCCCGTAGTCCTTGTACGTGCCGCGCTCGCAGCGATTCACGCTGTCCGTGGCGATCGACGCCGTCGAGCGTGGGTCGAGCAACATCTCGAGGATGCCGAGGCGGTTCAATTCGAGGTAGATGGCCTCAGCACAGTGAAGAAACCCCTGGTGAGCGTACTCCCCAGCGCCGTCGCACCCCCAACGCTCGGCGACGCCATTCATCGAGATCCCGTAGGCGATCGCGTCCGTCAAGCAGTCTTCGAGCGAAAGCGTGCCTCGGATGGCGATCACAATCTCCTTGCGCGTGTGGTCGAGAATGACACAGAACGCCGGGCGGTACACCGTGTTGGCGAAGCTGGCGTACACAATGTCGTCCGCTCGCACCCTGGTCTCGAGCTGCAGCGCTGTCTGCCCCAAGTGGAACCAGTTGTCGCCATGGATGTACGGCAGGTTCCGCTTCATGCACGAAAACGCCAGGCGGAACGTGCCGCTCCACGGATGCGACCAGACGTACAGCATCCAGCCGTAAATGCCGACTGCGAACTGCGAAAAGTGCGCGAGCTCTTCGATGCACGCGCCAAGCTCGCGGTCGTCACCAAAGTCGCGGTGGTCGTGGTAGTGCATGCTCGAGGTCGGCGGGATGCTGATCGTCGAGTACTCAATGTGGCCGCTGTCGCCCTCAACCGACGATCGATTGGACGCGTTGGACGCCGGCATGGTCACCGTCGAGCTCGACGACAGGACCTGCGCGCGAAGCTCGCCCAGCGTCTTCTCGCCCACCAGAGCGTCTCCAGTGTCGAGATCAACGTCCGAGTCGTCCTCCAGCGTCTCTTCGTGGGCCTGGACAGCGGCGAGCAGGATGAAGCCGGCGACAATGTCCGAGAGTACGAGGTCTGGGCTGCCGTAGAACAGGCGAGAGAACACGCGCGCGACGACAGACATCGAGTCGTGGCGCGTGCCGGCGCCGCCGAACAAGTTGCACGTGAAGCACTGCATGCACGTGCAGCAGCGGTTGCAGCGCTCTTTCCACAGGTTCTGCGTGTGCGGCACGTACACGTCCGAGTTGGGCACCTCGCGGTCGTTTTCTTCTTCAGCATCACATCATCACACACCAACAAAGTCACCGGTTAGTTGCGTCGAAAGAGGCGGGCTTTGTAGGCCCGCAGGGATCCACACACACATCGACAATCTACACGAAACAGGAAGGAAAGCGCATGCACAATACCGTCCAGCAACGACTGGCGTTCACACTCTAGCGCGTTACCATAGGGGTCGACGCTCGAAGCGGTGGCCGAGCGGTCGTCCTTGAGCTGCTGGTCCGTCAGCAGGCAGAAGCCGAGCGTGAAGGTGAAGCTCACCTCGGCCACCAAAGCCCCGCCGACTGCCTGTGTATCGGTCGGTCAGAGCAGCACGCGTGCGTGGTGTTAGAGTCGTTCCCACGTGCCCCCATGACGACTGGTTCCCGACAGAAGACCGAACGTACCAGGACGAAGTTCGAGTCCGGGTAGCACATCTCGCGGCAGTACCACAGCGAGACGCCCGCGAGGCCGTAGGCCATGGAGAGCGCCGACCAGAGCGCGTGCACATGCAGCACGCGCGGCATGACCATGCGGCGCTCGTGGTCGACCATGGTGCCCTTGGCCGACACGTGCATGACCATGAGGTTGACGCAGGCCATGAAGACGACCACGGGGACGGCGCCCAGCATGTACCAGAAGGGCAGGCCCGTCTCGTCGAGCGTCAGCGACGAGCAGCGGCGCCAGAAACTCACGTAGAAGACGCAGAGCAGCAGCAGCGGCAGCTGGAACAGCAGCAGCACCAGCGCCGGGAAGTACAGGTCGTCGCTGCCCACCACGCGGCTGCGGCGCCCGAACACCACCAGCGCCGGCATCTCGTCGCCGGGTGCGTCTTCCTCGGCTTGGCGCGGGGCGAGGAAGGAAAGGAGGGAAGCTCAGCTTTTCTTCAGTCGCGTTATGGATGCCAAGGCGTGCCACAAAAATAACTTGGCGGCTGAAGAACCAGCCATGTCACTCTCACGAGGGATATTACGGGCGGCTGGATCCCTCGAGAGAGTGACGTAGCTTTCATGACTGAGCGTCTCACTGCTGCGTCATGCAATCCGTCACTTTGGACAGGAAGGACGAGCAGCGGTTGCTGCCCGGCGAACGGCAGTCATCAGCGAAGCACTGGCATCCACTTCGGTTGTCGGTCGGGTATATTTGGCGGAGCAGGCGTAACTGATCGTATTGATCTCGGTGTTGCTGGACTTGAAGCCAGGGGCAAACACGTGCCTCTGGGGTAAACCTTGGTCCATGCGTGTTTGAAGGTGCACTTGCGTTCAATACTGAAGGCTCAATTGGTTTTCACACCTTGGCAACAGGGTCCAGTTCACGACCCTTCATGATACGTGCACATACTGTAGAACATGCATTCGTTGCACACGCGGTTCTTCAAGTTGCCGTTGCTCTGTAGCAAATCCAAGCAAAGCACGAAAGGAATGAAGTATTTGCTCAGTATTAACATTAGGTTGGGTTGTGCTGACTCGAATCTTGGTCTCGCCAAGCAGTTTAGGCAAAGCTGCTGGCCGCGCTAAAGTCCGAGTAGTGCTCCACGCTGACGACCACGACCGTCACGTTGTCGTACGTGTGCTTCTGCAGGGCGAGCTTGACCAGCGCGTCGGCCGCTTGCTGCGGGTCCGTGTGCGCCGCGGCGATGCGTGCGGCCGTCTTGCTCGACACGACGTCCCAGAGCCCGTCGGACGCGAGGATCAGGAAGTGGTCCTCGTCCGTGATGGTGTGTGTCGTCACCTCCGGGTCGCACGTGATGAACGGCTTCAGAGAGAGGTCGCCGATTGACCGCGACATGGCCAGCGCGCCGTTTACTCGGGGAACGTCGATCATTTTGTTCAGCGGCCACACCCGGTATAGGAAGTCCGGCGAGCCAGTGACAACGGCTCCCTTGGCTTCGAGGCGGGCACGCTCGTCCTTACGGTTAGGCTTCTGGTCTGCTCGTGGTCATGCGATCGAGGGTACGTTAGCAAAGGAGCGCCTTGGAGACCAACAAAGTTCAGACGACGTGCGTAGTGTAGTTACCTTGAGAGAGTGAGATGGCATCCCCGCTGCGTGTGGACATGATGGCGCGTGAGTCGCCCACGTTGCCGACGTACAACATTCCGTCGCGGATCATCGCGATCAGGCACGTCGATCCGTCCTCCATGCCAAACGACCGGAAGGTTCGGCCCGGTAGCCGCGCCGCCGCCGCCAGCGCGATCTCAGGCCGCGAACTCCGGCGCGCGATTGTGCAGAATTCAGCGTCTGGACGTCCGGAATACAATAAATCAACAGGGCACATAGAAACATCGTGAATCAGTCAGTCGCGCACGCGGAAATCCACCGATGAAACAGGGCACAAATAACCTACCGACTGCGCGCACAGCGTCGGTGATGGCATCCGGAATGGCCTTGGAGGTGGTCAAGGCTTCTTCGATCTTGGGGAACAGGTTCTCGGCGCAGAAGCGCGAGGCGCGGTCGCCTCCGTGGCCGTCGAAGACACCGAAGCAGCCCGTCGCCGGGCTCGAGTACCCGTTCAGCGTTAGCCGCTTCAGGATCTTGCCTCCTACAAAGTACGCGTCCTGTCGACAGCACAGCAGTCGGTCTCCGTTAGAAACCTCGCCGTCAACAGCCGCGTCACAACTCGCATGACCACCGGCTTACCTCTTGATTGGACTTGCCGCCGCGGTCGGTCGCGATGCCGACGGGAGCGGCGGGCGTGTCTGGCACGAGCATCTTGGTCTGCGGCTCGTCGATGCCGAACGCCTCATCGCTGTCGATCTTGGCCGGCGGGCTCTTGCGCTTCTTGCTCATGCTCCGCACCAGGGGAGCCGCCATGGTCTCTGCCTACGCTGAGTGCGTGTGGGTGGTGGGTGAACGCCGCTCGGGTCGTCGAGGAGTGCCGTGGGGGTGGCGAGGAACGGCTGGGGGGGGGGGCGAGGCGCTGACGGCGAAGGCGCCTGTGTCTTCGGGCTCTTATTGAGAAATGCGAGCGTTCTCCGCAAGCGCAAATGACGGAACTGGCGGCCCATCCGCGCCTGTGTTCACGGCGACTGCAAGATTAGAGTGTGGAGGTACCATCTGTCTGATTCCCGGCTGTTCTCGAATTACGTATCCAACTCTCGCTTTAAGGTTATTAAATGTCGCAGGCCTTCGTTGACGGCGACCGGTTCTGTTGGGTGAACCACAAAAAGGCAAAGTGCAGGTTGGAGGAAGCGGAACGCGCGAGCGGACGCCGGCTGCCTGCTGGCCAGAAAAAAAAAACTCGAACTGGTCTATCCATACAATTTTCCAGTTCAACATAAAAGCACGAGGCCGATCTTCGGCTCGTCTGTGACTTTGCCAACGAGTGGCTGGGTGCGCCGCGAATCTAGGACGGTCTGCAGGTTGCCTGTAAATGTAGGAGGAATCCTTGACCTGGTTCGCGCAGCTGGTTCCGTCGACGCCGCGCTCCTGAGCGCTGAGCGGGAGCCAGGCCACGCTCGCGACGCAGCAACACATTTTGTATGGATCAAAGTATGCACCCTTGCGACAGCGAGTGATTGTCCAGCGCAACAATTTTGAGACGTGCAAGGGGGATGCCGCCACGGGTATAGTCCCGTCAAGATAAACGCCGGGGACGAATCTCGTGGCACCAATTTGCCGAGCCGGAAAGTTCTTTCGTGACGGTGAACTGGCCACTTTTTTTTAATTTTTCTCTCGAATAGCTGACACGCATCCGAAAAAATCTGAAAATTGGTTCGTTTCTTTGGCTCAAAACTCAAATCACAGCACGACTTGTCAACAGCGTGGCCCGCGCTGATTGGTTGTCTCCGAGATTAAAATACCATGTCGAACTTTTGGGAAGTGCCGTCCCGCTAAATAACGGGACCCATCATCTCTCGCTGATGGCGATTCGTAATCGTAATTGTAATTGTGATTACAGCGGAAGGCTGTGCCTCCTGGTGAATGCGCCGGCACCGAGGTGAGTGTGCGTGCGAGCATTGGCGGTCGCCATGAACCCGGATTGCTCCGCATGTGCGACGACCTCATTGTGGGCCGGGACAGCCCCGTAATACACTGTCCACCACGCTTACGTGCTATGGACACGAGGCGTGATCTTTCGCTTCGTCGACTTGCATTTTCGCATTTTGAAGCGCATCCGATGACGCGGCGCCATCGCTTGACGCTATCGGAATGATGGTGAAGTGTGCCACAACCTGGACTGAGTGACGCACGCTATCTGAGTCGGAGACGGACTACTTCTGATTCTCCGTGCCTCTGCGTTTGACTTGACACGCCGTCGCACCAAAAAGCTGAGCACGGACTCGGGTCAGGTCGGGGTAGATGGCGTCCTTCGACGACCTCGCGTTCATCGCGCCGCCCTCGGACGCACACGTGAGGCCGCGCCTGCAGCGCAGCAGACGTCGAGATCTTGCCTGGTCCTTGTCGCAGCTTCTCTGACGCGCTTTGCTCCGTTCAAGTCGACGCCCGCCGCGCGGTTTTGCCGGGACTGTAACGAAGTGGCGCAGCGCACGACCGCAGGTGACGGGAACGACTCGCCTCGCAGTGTACCCCATGGCCTCACGTTGCTGACGGGTGCTGGTTGTGTCAGACGGCAAGCGCTGCCTTGTGTGCGGCTGCGAGCTGGAGCGCCAGCAACCGGTGAGCCGGCAGAAGAGAGGCAGGTTTACAGCTAAGCGGCGACTGACATGCATGGTCTGAGCACTTTGACAGGCCCAAAGTCAGGAGGATGGAGCGCCGCCGATGGGCGACAGCAACGTGCAGGACCTGCGGGCGCTCGTGATGCGACTGCTCGGCGACGTCGGCGGCGACTGGCTTGGCGGGGCGGACGAGAACCGACGCCCTGCGGCGGACGACGCAGGTGCGTCGACGGATCTCTGCTACCCTCGTCGATAGACTTGGGTTGACATGGTTGACTCCATCCTGTGATGTAATGCCTGCAGTGTCGAGACTGGGGTCGTTCGTCGCGGACCAGGCGTCCACCGTCGAGGTGGCGATCACCGTCAACGGGATCAAGGGCGAGGTGCGGATTGATGCATGCAGTGTGGTGTGACCAAACCACTTCGCCGCGCAGTTGATCTAACCGCGTGAGTGTTCCTATCGGCAGGTGATCGCGGTCCCTGGCAACTTCGGGCCGTGTGAGACTGTGAAAGAGCGGGGGATCGTGATCGCAGACCCCTTCAACGGCGCAAAGTCCTTTGACAACGCAAGCGCCATGAAAGACAAGGTGTGCGAGCACCACCTTCCCCTCCAGCAAATCTCATGCATTGCTTCTGACCGCGACAACTCCTCATGCGGTAGATTGTCGTCATGGAGCGCGGAGCGTGCACGTTTGCCCAGAAAGTGGTGCGCGCGGAAGCGGCGGGGGCGGCGGCTGTGATCATCATCCAGACGCTCGACATCTGGCCGTACACGATGACCGACTCGACTGGCGAGGGCCGCGGCATCTCCATCCCGGCCTTCATGATGAGCGCCAAGCACGGCAAAGGGTACCGACCAGTCTCACAAAGCTGACATGCAACTGCTCACGTATCTTACCGCCCCGGCTGGCGTGTGCACGAATCTCCAGGTTCGTGGCATTCCTGCGCGAGAAAAACGCCGCGGACACGGTCGCCGACATCGTCGTGCGCAAGGACGCGCGGGAGTGCGTCATTTGCCAGGTGGACATGTCGATCGGGATGACGGTCACGCGCATGCCGTGCCAGGTGCGTTGGTACCGCCTCGTCATCCGTCCGCATTGCGACCGATCGTCTGACGCACCCACCACCCCACGCGCTTGCGTTTCATGCTGCAGCACCTGTTCCACACCGAGTGCCTGCACGAATGGCTCAAGATCGGCAACTCGTGCCCGATCTGCCGTGTCGAGATCCCGTCCAAGGCGAGCGCGGGCCCCAACGCGTCCGCTCTCGGCGCCCAGCAGCGCGGCGACTTCTCCTGGAGCGACTGGTTCTCGTGAGGCAGCAAAGCGGAGGCGTCCATATGCTTGCTGTGCATGTCATGCCGCGAACAGAAGGTGTCCACCTTGTTTTGATCCTGCTACTCTCCTTATTTGATATGAAATTCGAGTAAACCAACCCACTTTTGAGAACAAGTCCCCAAAACTGCGGCTCGAACTATTGGCGCGGAACGCATTGCTGAAAACGACCGGGTGGTCGGTCGGTGACTTGACGGGAACGGAGGCGACGGAGGACGGGACGAGCATGAGCTTCTTCGCGTCGACGGCGACCACGACGGGCCCAGCCTTCTGTCCGCACTGCGGGTCGATCCTGGACCACCCGGACACGAACAACATTGTGTGCTCGGCCTGCGAGTACCGCTGCCACTACGAAGGTAAGGAGGCATGGGGAGGAGCAGGTGATGATAGGCGATCGACTGACGAGTGGTGGACGCGCGCAGATCTGCCGTCGCTGTCGGTGGTCACGTACAGCGAGGCCAAGCCGGCGCCCAAGTGGCTCAAGACGGACGTGGGCATGAGCGAGGTCAAGGGCCCGGCGCGCGCGACGGTCGAGGAGACGTGCCCCAAGTGCGGGAACCCCGAGATGGACTACTACACGCTGCAGCTGCGGTCGGCCGACGAGGGACAGACCGTCTTCTACGAGTGCAAGAAGTGCGGCCACAAGTTCTCGGTCAACAACTAGACAGCGGTGGGCGGCGGACGCGATGGACGGCGAAGCGGGAGGCTGAGGCTCCCACGAATAGATGCTATGTATTCCCCCACGGAGCAAGCTACTGCATGGAGAAGCCCGTGATCTCCATGTTGATCACGAGCGTCAGATACGTCTCGAGCTGGTCCTTGCAGTGGTACACGGGCAAGTCGATGCGGTTGAAGCACGTGTGCGACTTGGGGTAGAGACCCGTGGGCGGCACGCCACACTGCACGAGGTGGATGCCGAACCTCCGCACGCGGCCGTCGTTGCTCACGAGTGCCTTGAACCCTTCCACGGGCACGCGAGACGTGCCCGTCACGAACTGCAGCAGCCGCGCGCGCTCCTCCTGCGAGAATCGCCGCACGGTCTCCCAGAACCACTCGACGACCTTCCGCTCGAGCTTCGACGGCTTGTCCAAGTCCTGGTACTTGACGTCCGTGTGCGCCTGCCAGTCGTCCACGTCAATGTTGGGCACGCCGCAAAGCAGCAGCTCCAGCTCCTGGTAGTCGAACACGGAGAGGAGAGTGCGCGGGATGACGTCGTACAGGCCCTGCAGCAGCGCCGAGAGCTGCTCCTTGACGCTGTCGAACATCTTGTACTTCATCAGCAGGTCCAGGTACTCTTCCTTGTTCTCGTCCGTGACGAGCACGTCGCGACCACCGGGCTTGAGCTCCGTCGTGACCATCTCGTCGTTGCCGTCCATGTGCTGGATCGTGAAGTCCAGCGACAGGTTGTCGACGTTCTCGTTGTCGCGCAGCCACGTCGCGTTGCGGTACAGCTCTTCGTCGAGGAACTCCAGGTCGGAGAACGAGATCGGGACTCCGAGAATGTGCTTGAGAAGGGGGAGCGAGAAGTGGACGGTCAGCAGCTGGCCCTCCAGCAGACACTTGGCCATGAGCCTCCCGACGAACTGGTAGCACTTGAGGTGGTCGCGGTGGATCTGCGCCGAGTTCGGGTTGATCCAGTACCCGAGGTTCTCGACGTGTGTGGGCTGGAATAGGCCGAACGACTCGTCAAACAGCTTTTCGCAGAGCAAAAGCACCCACTCCCGCAAGAGCCCGCCCGCGTCTAGCCCGGGCTCGTCAATGAATTCGATGCGAAGCCTCTGGCGCAGATCCGAGGCGGGCACCAGCATCAGCAGGTGCATCGACTCGTTGAGGATGGCTTCGCGTCTGATCTTGAGCAGCAAGTGGCCTTCTTCCCACGGCACCGACACCTTGTCGATCTCCATGAGGAACCAGCGCACCTTCTGGCGAAATGTCAGAGCTGCAACCGACTCGAAGTCGATCACACTGCTTGCGCGCGGGTACTCTCCGACGTCAATGGCCTCGACGTCCTCGTGGATAACGGATTCGGCCGGCACCCACTCGACGTTGCCGTGCTCGTCAACATGGCGGACGTAGCCGACTGACGACTGGGCTATGAAGCCGCTACTGTCGTCCTCCTCCACCCCAACTGTGGCGTTGACAGCTGCACGGTCCATCTCTGCAGCGGGAGCTTGGCTTCTGTCCGGCATATTCCTTCGGATCGTTGGCGCGTACGTCTCTCCGGACTCGTCGTCGACGGCGTGCATAGTGAGCTCGGTCTCAACACCACCGTGAAGGTTCTCGTCGCCATTGTAGATCATCTCGTGACGACTGCGTGCGTGCTGGTCTGGGTCGCCAAAGATGTAGGAGTCGTCGAGCTCGGAGCCTTGACTGCCTCGCTGCGATAGAAGCTGCGGAGGGAGGTCTGCCGACAGGATGCTGATCCGGGAAGGCCGGCAGTCCTCCATCCGCACCCAGCGGAACTGTCCGTCGTGCGCCTTTTCGCGCTGCCACAGGTGCCGCCGCCGCGCGCCACGCTGTCGCTGGTTCAGGTTCATTTCGTTCAGCCGCCGCACGTGGAACGATCGATTCCGTGCGGCCAGCTGCAGCGTCTTCGAGTCCACTTCTGGCGGCGCGCCTGACGCTAACGACGCCTGTCTCTTCTCGACGGCAGCAGGGGACGCGAGCGCTTGCTGGGAGATCACTGGCCATGTCCACAGCGAACGCACGGGTCAGCTATCGAGGAGTACTACTCGCCAAATTGACATCGGTTCGGTCACCTTCGGGGGTCCCGCACATGATGCACTCACGCTTCGCCGGGTGGTTCTCGTGGTAGCAGATGGAGCACTGCCACTCCACCTCGCCCGCCTCCACGTAGCTGTCAGGGTAAAGCAAAGGCTTCGGGTCAATTGCCGCCAGCGACTACCATGCCTCCGTGCGTCGTCGTCACCTGTCGATGAGCGAGTGGCGCTGCATGTTGTTGTTGTTGTTGTCTCGCTGCGCGAAGCGGTGCACGCGGCGCTGGTGGATGCAGTAGCCCATGATGCTCACCGCCACCAGACCCGCGAGCACGCCCAGGAAGATGTAGACGTAGTAGGACACGTCTACTCGACACCACGGCAGTCTGTCAGCCACCGCAAACCCAGCAGCGAGTAACGAAAAGCCTTCCCCACCATTGTCCGCGCTGCTCGAGCGGCCGCCGACCGCCGACGAGCTGCTGCTCGTGCCTGTGTGCGTGTAGTTCCCCGTGTAGTTCCCCACCTCCTGCGCGTGGACCTCGTTCGCGACGGCCGCCACGACCACCGCTGGTACCGCAACCCAAGCGCGAGACATCCCTCTCTATAAGGCCGTCGACTTGTGCCGTCGGACGCGGCGAGGCGCCTCTGCCGACCGATCGACCGGTCGACGGACCGGCGGCCGCGCTCGCTCGGGACGACTGGGGACGCGCGCGCCTTGCTTCCTTCCGCCGTCTCTGCCTCGCTTCACTGACCGAATGCAATGGGAGCCAGAGACAGACATCTCGACCGAGGCGATCTATTTTTTTTTCTCTTCTTTTTTTTATTTTCGAGCGGTTTCAACGGCCGCGAAGGGTTGCCACCCCTGAATACTGCCATTCTGACCAGCATGCACCCTCGGAAGCATAGTTCATTAGTAATGCACGCCGGCAGCTATGATCGCTTCTGTTCTTATAGCAAGGTTCAACTTGATTCATCCCTCGTTTTACAAGTTTTATACGGAACATTCGGGACACTACCCATTAAAACAGGGACATCTCCGTCTGGCAGACCCAACCAAGCACAACGCGAGCGCGAAGAACCAAGACGCGGCCACCTCGAAGCGGGTCGACCGATGGCCTCGCCGCCGCCGCCGCCGCCGCCGCCACCGCCCTGCGCCTCGGAGCCAGGCCCCGCGCCGTCCGCTCCTCCTCCTCCTCCTCCTCACTCTCCTCCGCCTTCTCCGCCGCTCCCCGTGACGATCGGGGCGTTCTCCGACCCGCCAATGCCGTCGCTTCCACCGCCTCAGGCGCCTGGATCGCCGCGGGAAGACGCCGCAGCGCCGGCGCGCGGCAGCGGAGACAACTCGAGCTTCTCTTCGCCGCTGCCGCCGTGTCCGGAAGACCCTCCCGCGCCGCCGCCGCCGTCATGCACGCCCCCAAAGTACCAGCCGGTGGAGGAGAATGAGAACGAGAACGAGAACGAGAACACAGAGGACGACCGCGACGAGGTCGATAGCGTGGAAGGAGAAGAAGTGGAGCAGCAATCGCTGCCAACGCCACCGCCGCCGCCTCCTTCTCCGCCGATCGCGTCGCCTCTCGGCACGCCGCCGCCGCCGCCGCCGTACTCTCCTCCGAGCGTGTCCAAGATCAACCTGGACCTGTCGGACGCGCTGGAGACCGCGGAGAGGCAGGTTGAAGCAGGCGTGAGGCCCACGATCGACACACGAGAGGAGTCGCAGAGGTATATGGACGGTATGGGCCAGGAGAATGGAGGAGAGGGCGACGCCACGGAGGGACGAGAGGACGCGGTCGGCCTGTCGACGCCCTCGCCGTCGTCGTCGTCGTCTGTGATCGCTGCCATGCGCGTTGCAGCACGCGAGCGCGAGATCCTGGCGGCAGACTTTGTGCGCGAACCGCCGCCGAAGAGGTCGAGGTTTTACATTGGCGACATTGAGAACTACAGCATCATCGACAAGGTCGGATCGGGAACCTATGGGTACGTTGGCTGAAGTGGTTTGTTGAGCGGCGCGTGCTGGGATTGGTCTAACTTGCATGCTCGGATTGCATTCGTGCAGTGAGGTGTTCAAGTGCCAGCACAAGGTTACAAAGGACATTGTCGCGCTGAAGAAGCTGCGGCCAGACGTCGAGAAAAACGGGGTACGGATGACTCGGCAGCACCCTCGTTAGTTGGTGTATTGACGGCATGCGGTGACTCTGTGCCCAGTTTCCGGTCACTTCGATCCGCGAGATGAAGATTCTCAAGTTCCTGAAGCACCCGAACATTGTCGAGCTCAAGGAAATCGTGTCTTCAAACGGTAGTTGTGTTGTGCCGAGCAAGTGCGTAACATGGACACGGATGTTGATTGACTGATGCTGAGTGTGTTCGCCATGACAGCACCTCCGAAGGAAGGCAAGCGGCCGCCGCTGTACTTCTCGTTTGAGTACATGGAGCACGACCTCTCGGGGCTGCTGAACCATCCGCGCGTCAAGTTCACACGGACGCAGATCCAGTGCTACATGCGTCAGCTGCTGTGCGGCGTGGCGTTCATGCACCGCAACAAGATCATCCACCGCGACATCAAGGCCTCGAACCTGCTGCTGAACAATCAAGGGCAGCTCAAGGTTGGGGACTTTGGTCTTTCTCGGTACTGGAACGAGGTCAACGCCAAGGCGGGGCGGTACACGAACAAAGTGGTGACGCTGTGGTACCGTCCGCCAGAGCTGCTCATGGGCTCGACGTCCTACGACTTCTCGGTCGACATGTGGTCTATCGGGTGCATCTTCGCAGAGTTGCTGATGGGGAAACCGATCCTTCAAGGCAAAACCGAGATCGAGCAGGTAGAGTTGCTGCTTGTCACGCTTCTAGCACTCAGCTCGTGCTAACCGCGCGTGTGTTTTCGGCTTCAACAGCTCCAGCTGGTCTTCGGGCTCTGTGGGATGCCGACAGAGGAGACATGGCCGGGCTTCTTCCAACTGAAGGGGGCGAAAGACTTTGAGCTCGACAAGAAGTACATCTGCCCGCTGCGCGAGCGATTCAAGAAGTGAGTAGACTCCAACGGTGGGCGAGTGCATCATACGAGTGTGCTGACTTTGATGCTGCACCAGCTTCCCGCCCCACGCCATTGATTTGCTCGAACAGCTCCTTCAGTTGGACCCTGCCAAGCGCATCTCGGCCGCGGAGGCCATGGACCACGACTACTTCTGGCGTGTGCCGACTTGCAAGCCGCGCGAGTACGTGGTCTGCCTTTATTATTCCTGACCCAGGTCTGTGGGCTGACCCTCGTGGCGTGCGTGTGATGACAGTCTGCCGAAGTTCTGCGTGTCGTCGTCGCATGAATACCAGTCGAAGAAGCGGCACCACGAAGAGATGGCGGCGGCTTCCGCGGCCGCTGGTGGCAATGCACACGATGCCAACCGCAACGTGCGCGCGCGAGACCGCGGATTCCGCGAGCGCGGCGACCAGTTCCGAGGGCACAACGGCGACCGCGGTGGTCGTGGCGCTCGCGGATACCGCCCTCATCGGCAGACCGAGTACTTCGACCGGGACCGGGACCGGGACCGGGATCGGGATCGCGACCGCGACCGGGGTCGCGATCGAGAGCGTGACCGCAGCCAAGAGCGCAGAGGGCGGCACCGCGAGCGCGAAGGGGCCGCCCGTCGCGTCGACTGACTGGCTAGTTGGTCTGCCTCGCCCGGTGATAGCTTCGTAGACGGCAAACGAGCGAGCGAGCGAGGCGTTGGCGATGCATCCATGCACTGGCCGAGTGAATGCCACCATTTTGATTGGTGACTGTCTACTTCTTAGAGAAATTGTCAGAGAAAACAGGGTAAATTATTGTGCATATAAAACTAATTGCGTGCAAACAAAAAAAAGCTTGGGCTTTGTATGCGCCTTGGTGACGTATCCAGTGCGGAAGACGCGAATATGGCGAGTCCGGGAGGAGTCCTGTGCGTGCTGCGGCTCGCGCTGCTGCCGTTGCTGCTGCTGCTGAGCGCCAGCGGCATGTCCGAGGCGCTCTTCTTCAATGTGCTGAAGGAGGTGCGGGCGTTGGGTCGCTGTCTATGGTCTGCTGCTGGCTGCGTAAGCGGCAAAGAAGGCGACTGACTCGGGGAATGCGTTGCAGGGCCATCGATGCTTCCTCGTGGACGTCCCGGCGGGGACGACGTTCCGCGCCGAGTACGAGTCGCCCGACACGTCGGAAACCATGGTAAGCTGCAGCAGACACCCGCTTGCTCAGCCTGGCGGGCGTTCCAACGCGTCGAGTGCCTGTGGATCGAGCAGAGAACCGTGCTGGCGCTCTACGCGCCGGACCCGACCAAGGACGAGAGCGAGAACAAGCTCGTGAAGAAGGAGGTGACCCAGAGCAAGGTAGGACGCCGAGTCGACAGCCGGGAGGAGTGTCGGCGAGAGTAGGAGCTGACCTTGAAGCCTTGGGCAGGGATCGATCGCGTTCACCTCGGACCAGACGGGGGACCACTGGGTCTGCGTCAGCCTCGACTCGTCCGACTACGCGCTGCCCGACGGCGCCGTCATGGTGCGGATACTACGCTGTCCGTCGTCGTCATGCGGACACTGACAGGAGCCGAGTGTTGGCGCAGCGGTTCACGCTCAAGGTGTCGATGGGCCCGAGCAAGCAGGAGTACCAGGACCTGGCCAAGAAGAGCCACATGGACGACCTGCAGCTCGAGATCGTGCAGCTGCGCGACCGCGTGAGCGCCATCCAGC
This sequence comes from Phytopythium delawarense, assembly GCA_023338175.1. Classification (NCBI taxonomy): domain Eukaryota; phylum Oomycota; class Peronosporomycetes; order Pythiales; family Pythiaceae; genus Phytopythium; species Phytopythium delawarense. The sequence goes on from JAADYF010000158.1 coordinate 34,156, forward strand.
GCAACCAGGACTACGCCAAGGAGAAGAGCCTCGTGCTGCAGTCGGCCATCGAGACCAACAACAGCCGCTCCACGTGGATCTCCGTCTTCCAGGTGAGCTGCCTGCCGCGTGCTTGGGGGACAAGCGAACCGCCTGAAGAGCTTGGGTGTGCTTACCACTCACGCGGTGGATGTCGATGCGCAGATCGCGGTGCTGCTGTTCACGGGGTTCTACCAAGCCAAGCACCTGCAGCAGTTCTTCCGCAAGAAGAAGCTCGTGTAGGCGCAGGCATCCATGCGCTTGTCTAGCTGCGAGGGAGGAAGCAGGGGTTGCGAAGCCGCGCATTGACGCTGTAATTGGTTCACAATGTGCTGGAGAAACTAGTCCGTCCCCGCTCGTATGCATGGCGTCTAGCTGGACGCGTCAGTCGAGGGCTTGGCCGCCGCCGCGTCGCGCTGCCGCTCCTGCTGGAGCGCCAGCTGCATGGCATTGTGGATCAGCCGGCAGTCCTGCGTGTACGGCACCGAGTAGTCGACGAACGATCCTGCCACACGGAGCGGATCGCATCCACCGTCAGCCCGGCTTGATCGGAGTCGCAATCCACTCACAAGCGCGCGAGCATCGTACCGAGGACGCCGAGCACCGCGAAGGGCACGTAGGACTTGCGCTTGATGCTGATGGGGATGCCGATCAGCACGCCGGCGATGCAGCACTGCAGCCACACACATCCACAGCCGACACCAGCCAACGTGAGTGGCATGCCATCGCCAGCGCTTTACGGCCTGCAGACCGCACGGAAGAGCGAGCGCGTGCGCACCAGGATCTGGCGGTTGATCATGCACGAGGTGAGCATCTTTTTGAGCTCGGCCGAGTCCTCGCCGCCCTGCGGCGTCGTGCGCTCCCCGTCCGCGGGCGAGAGCGGCATCTTGTCGCGCTCCAAATTGACCGACTTTGCGCGGTGCGCAGACATTCACTCCGTGCTTTTTTTTTTTTTTACTTTCAGCGAAGATAAACACAGACATTGACTTTTTGTGCCCTCGAGAGTAGGACCGTGACAAGAGATGCCAGCGGCGGTGTGGCGCGACGACAACGTCGAGCGCTTGGTCTGCGCCGCTCTCGGCGTGAAACGCGCAATGGGACGCTCGGCAAGCGCGAAGTTCGACACGGTGTCGTGAGCGAGCATCCGAGCCAAGGTCAACGCAGGCGACAGGTCGTTCACAAAGGCACAACTGCAGAGCAAACTTCAGTGCCTGAAGCAGAAGTTCACCGAGTTCAAGGCGTTGAAGAGCAACAGCGGCTCGGGCTGGGACCCGCTGACCGGCTGCACTGATCTGTCGGATCCAGCTTGGGTCGACTACGTGAAGGCGCACCCGGGTGCGAAGGAGTTCCAGAGCGGCCCA